>JAQZBX010063859.1:0-16611 GCA_029593785.1 Cabassous unicinctus
AGTGCATTAAGGCTTAGGTGTCGATACATGATTGGGTAATTTGAGTTGCTAGGCGTGGTAGAGATGGTGACTATTTGCGCGCGCGCGAACATTGTGGCGCGAACAGTAACAGGATATGCTATTTTAAGAAGAAGAAGAAGAAGAAGGAGGAGGTAGAGACGGCCATGACAGTTGTATTCATTCGACATTGCCCCCAACAGTTGGATAGTGAATGACTTGGGAAAGAAAAAGAAAAATAACCACACAGAAGAAATTTGCTTTCCTCTCTATCTACAAGAAAAGAATGCCCACTTAAGCTGAGGAGACAGGGAATATTTTGATATTTTCATACTTTAAAAAACAATTAATTGCAAAACCTTATAAGATTGATTTAAATACTATACAAATAGTCCACAATTAGTAACATAAAACATACATCATATAAGAAGCTGCGATTTCTCTTCCATGTAGACATGAATGCAACTTAGCTAATAAAACCAAATATTCCAAGCCCTTAAGATAAATACAAGTTTCTGGATCAATTTGGTTTAAGGACACTCGGTACAGACAGGTAGAAGGTGAAGTCATAAGAAAATTAAGAGGTAGTTAAACCATTCATAATCCCTAATTTTCCACCATTACAGTCTTCAAGCCTGTGAAAATACTGGACCTTCCTTCCAAATAAACAATAACTGGTGTTAGCACAATCAGAGAAGAATCAGGAAGCCAGGGCCTCAGGACCAAAATATAACCAGATTGGATGTGTCTTCACGAAGCCTCAGAGGTATAATTTTTAAATTACTAGGTTAATTTGCTTTTCTATAGCAAATGGTCCCTGAAAATGATAGTGTAATTTATCACCCCGCGTGAGGATGAACTGTTCCTGGTGGGTAGCCAGGTCTTGTCTGCGCTCATCAATTCTGATGTCATGAGATTTCCTCCATGCCTGGCAAGTTTACGGAGACAGTAGATTTCCGTGTTATCACCCTCCATTTCCAGTTCTTGCAATCCAAGACTTTTTATGTAAAAAATCAAAACAGGAAAGCCAATAAACATTCAGAAGTAAAAACGTACAAATAATCCAGACACAGGGGAAGTTGGTGTCTGTTGTTGGTCATTATACCCTAAAGCTGGAGTTTCTTCTTTTCCATGGACTTAGAAGTCTGCCCCCCTCATCATCCTTCCACCCCAATTCGTTCTATCTTAACCTTCACGTAGCCACACTAAAGAGTAATCAAAAATATTTCCCTTCCAAAGTACATTGATGACTTAGGAGAGCAAAGCTTCAAGATAGGGCAGCGGGTTCTGATGGAATCTCCAGTATTGGTGAGAAGATAGAGGGCATATTTTGGGGATGAATTCTTTTTTCTCCAGATATCTCTGGCCTTTTTTTGCAAATCAAACCAGATAAGAGGCATACCAGATACTCCTAAAATAGAGAATAATCTCTCTTCATTGATTCCTTCATTTCTTTTATACAATTACTTTTTCATTTATTCAACAAACATCTGGAGTCCATTTTTTATTCCATCTCTTATTAGTTGAATAAATTTGGCAAGTTACTTAACCATTTTATTCCTCAGTTTCCTCTACTGCAACGTGGGTATAATAATATACCCACAGGGCTACAGTGAGAGTGAGTTACATTAACACAGATAAAGCTCTTAGACTTGCACCTGATACCTGGTGATAAGTGCTAGGGATTATTGTTATTGAGTACCTATCGTGTGCCAAAGACTGTGTTAAGCACTATAGATCTAAAGAAGGAAAACAACGTCCCTGACCTTCATCTTCCAGTCTAGTTGGGAAGCAGTCATACCAATAATTACAAGAAGTGCTTCACTGTGATCAAGTTCAAGGCTGGAAGCAAGGAAACCAGGTAGGAGTCCATTGTAAGAATCACAGAAACTCCGCAGGTCTGAACTAAAGCAATGGATTAGAAAGCAGAGAGTTGGGTGAGGTAGAGGAGAGGATGGATGCATGAAGACGGATTGGATGTGGGAGGTACAAGAGACACAGGCCCGTGGGGGGTGGGGGGTTAGGTTACTGCCTTGGGCAACTGAGTAGATGGTGACTGCTCCACTTAAATACAAATAGAGGAGGAAGAGGGAGAGACATTCAGCTGCCGACAGTAGAGATGTTACTGAGCAACTGGAAAGGCGGGTCTGGAAGGGTTTAGACTGAAGAGGGAGATTTGGGAATTGCCGGTTCATAGGCAATAGATGAGACCATTAAAGCAGATGAGGCAGGCTGGGACTCGCCCCTCCTCTTCCAGGCCTGTGACCTCATTAAGGCCAGCACTGGCTTGAAGGTGCACATTTCTTTTCCCTCCTGTGAAGCGTGGCCTGGAGGGAGGAAAGGAACTGGAAGAAAGTGAGAGGGCCTGGGACGGAAGGCGACTGCTCAATATATCCTGCTGTACTGATTTGGAACTTTGTTAATATTTTCTATAATTATAAAACAAACTTAAAATCTAAAAAGCAATTCCCAAAAAGCAAATGCAAGAATGAAATGACTGCAAGCATCATGAAAAAGCCAAATACTACGTGCTTCCTAACGGAAGTGCATACCACCACTGCGAACAGCAGACCTAGGCTTTCTGAGCCTCAGAGCTAACTGCAACTTCATAGGAAATTCAGGGAATAAAGCGGCATGTTAAAAACCCTTAGATGACACTAATCACCAAAATCACCAAAATTAAGACTGTGAGAAACAAACCAGGACAACAGACCTGGTTTATTCAAAAGAAATTTCAAGGACCAAAAAAAAAAAAAAAAAAAAAAAAAAAAATTCAAGAGGGAGATTATATTAACCAAATGCAAAGTATAGATCTAATTTAGGTCTTAATTTAAACAAAGAAAGCTATGAAACACTCAGGGAAAGTCAAACACTGATGGATTATTTTAAGTATGCTATAAAAGAGAAGAGACCTTATCTCTTAGAGATACGTACTGAGATATTCATGAATGAAATAATAGAATGTTATGGTGCCTCTGGGATCATCTTCACAATAACATGGTGAGTCAGGGATGGGGGATAGAGCTGAAAAAAATTTATCATAAGCTGATAATTATCAACTATGAGGTGGGCACATAGGGGTCATTATATCAATTTCTATTTTTCATTTTATGTGTAAAATTTTCAACATTAAACTTTTTTATCTATTTCTATGGAAATAGGATAGATATTGGCAGGAAGCTAGCAGTTTATATCACAGGACATACAACAATTTTAATACATTTTACAGACAGAGAAACTGTGGCTTAGGAAAGAGAAGGGAACAAGGGCCTGTAAGGGGCAGACTTAGGAGAAGGAACAAAGAAGGAGACAGGGAAGGAAATGGGGAGCCATTGGAAGATCCGGACAGAAGGGTGCCATAGAAATCAAGTTAGAGGAAGCTTGGAAAGGAAGATTCTCTGTGCTCACAAGAATCAGCGGGTTTTTTAAGAAAGAAAGTTCATTAATCCAGCATTTATTAAGAGCCCATTGACCAAAGCCCATCTGGAACACACCTCGACTCAAAGTCAGATCTATTTGCTTGCTGCAGCAAAGGAGGCACACACCTAAGGAGTCAGGGGGTCTCCTTGGGGGAAAGGGCAGCGGGAAGAAGCTTCCTCTAGGGTCTGACTTTCTGTTGGGTGATTCTGAGGAGGGTTTAAGGAAACAGTGACCAGCTCTGGATTGGATTTTGTCCAGGAGCTGGGATAGCTTAAACCTTTCCTCAGGTGGTGGGAAGGTTAAAGCAGGGCCAGGTTTATTGATCTTAAAGCACTCAGCAGTCAGGGGGGGCCATGGTAAACATGTTGTGGGTGCCCAGTGGCCTTGTCCTTGTCCCATCTATATGTCTTGGGCATTGTTTATGCTCCATGAGGAGCACCACGGCCTAATTACTCTAGACAGTGTTTTATAGAGACACTCCATGTAGCGTTGCCGAGAGGACATCAAAGTCAGTTTGTGGCTTCAAGGCTCATCACATGGTTTTAGAGGAGACATCTCAGCACCCTGCTCTTCGGGAAAACTTACTTTTAATTTTGCTCTTTAAGAAGAGCAAACATAAACATCTAGAATGAAAAGGGGGAAGTGACAGAGGGAAAAAAATGCTTCCCAAGAGATGTGAACAAGCATAAATCTCACAGCCGTAGAGTGGAATGCGAACAACATAATCAATTATCCTAACATGGTCAATTACCCAGAAAAGTCCCATGTAGAGAGAACAGATAACCCATTAAAATAAAAAAATTAAAAGGAATCTCATTACTGGTTACAGCAGTCTCCCAGATTGTTGTAGAAACTATTAAAAGAAATCCAAGTTGTATTTCTTCAATGTACTTCACACCATTAACTTTACATAAAGAGCAGCCCATCAAGAGATAAATGAAACAATTCAACTGGCCTTGAGTGCAGGATTATTCAAGGAAATCACCATTTCAAAACAAAAACTTTAGATGCTTTCCTGTATTGGCTGTATCAAACAATTTCAGCTACAAGGCAGGGAGCAAAGCAATTAAAATGACTTCCCTTGGAATTGTAAGTAGGTGCAGCTGCTGGCCATAGTTCTTAAATAGAATGTTTGCAAATCACTTTTTGCTTCTACTTCTGGAATTTGGAGTGCTGATTTTGTTATGGAACTTTCGCCCACTGCTGTGAAAGAGATTCTAGAGGGCCAAGTACCCCAAGTCCAGAAAAGGGCACCCCCTCCCTTTCTCCACGTGCCGCCGTTATTTGCCCTGCAGAATTCCCTTGCAGGGCTGATTCCAATCCTGGAGGAAGGGATATCTTTTCTGAGGAGGAGGAGCTGGGCTCAGAAGCCTCTGAGGTGTTAATGACTTAGGCACTGGCAGGACAGAAGAGAGGAGAAAGAGGGGGGAAAAGAAGGAAGACAGATACAGGAAAAAAAGGGGACAAGGGGCGCAGAAGAGAAATAGAAGAGATGGAAGCAGAAGAAACAGAGGTAGGAAAAAATGAGCTAAGATGCATTGCGTGCCTTCCCTGTGCCAGGCACTTTGCCATGCACATTTGATCTGCGTTACTGTTTACAGTTTACAGGACATGGAGGTAGAGGTTAACTTGACCAGCCAGAATGTGGTTGGCGCTGCTAGAGCCTGGAGCCTGCTTTGCTTGTCTAAGGGATACTGTCTCAGTCTGCCAGGTCTGCTATATCAAACACCAGACTGTTTGGCTTGCTGCACAGTTTTGGAGACCTCAAGTCCAAAATCAAGGTACGGGCAGGCCGTGCTTCCTCTGCAGTCTGGCATTCTGGCGGTGGCTTCCTGGCAACCCACAGCTCAGCCTCTGCCTCCGTCACACGGCCACCTGTCCCCTTCTGTCCCCACCTCACTCCTTCTACCGTGTCCAAATCTCTCTTGTTTCAAAGGCCCCAGTCATATTGGACCAAGGCCCACTCGGATTCAGTTTGGCCTTATCAAAATAGAATCTTCAGGATCCTTAAAGATCCTGTTCACAAAGGAATTCATGTCTCCAGGACTGAAGGTTAGCCCTGGAACCTGGCTTTGTGGAGAGCATGATTCAAACCACAACAGGCGGCGAGTCAGATTTTAACTACTACTCGGTAATAACCAGAGATTGGAAACTCAGATTGCTAAAAGGAACCCAGCAGATAACAAGAAGGTGGGATTTGGGTTGGGGGTTAGGAACTGTGACCAAATGGAGAATGTTTGTCTGTACTAAATGCATTCCATTAAAAAAAAAAATTAATATTGTGCTGGCTTTACAAATCCATTCTGAGTGTCTGCTGGCAGGACTTGAGTTAAAGACCTGTGGTTGATGATTGAATCCCATGCCTCTTTCCTTGTCATTCTCACTCTCCAGTGCTCACCCTCTCTGTGGGCCTCCTCCCAACCCTGTTTCCCTTTTTGTCCATCTCTCTCGCCTCTCATCTCGTCCCAAGGGTCCATCTCTTCTCCTTTTTCCCCTTGGTTAGCCTGGCTAGAGGTTTATCTTTTTTTCTTTTTTTTTGATCTTTTCAAAGAACCAGCTTTTGATTTCGCTGATTTTCTCTATTGTTTTCCTATTTTAAATTTCATTGATTTCTGCTCTAATTTTTATTATTTCTTTTCTTCTGCTTATTTTGGATTTAATTTGATCGTCCTTTTTTAGTTTCCTAAATTGGAAGCCAAGATGATTGATTTTAGATATGTAACATATGTATTCAATACTATACATTTCCTAATATATGTATTCAATACTATACATTTCTTTTCTAATATATGTATTCAATACTATACATTTCCCAGTAAGCACTGCTTTTGCTGTAACCCACAAATTCTGGCAAATTGTATTTTCATGTAGTTCAAGTAATTTTAAATTTCTCTTGAGACTTCTTCTTTGACCCATGGGTTATTTGGAAGCATGTTTAATCTCCACATATTTCAGGATTTCCTAGCTCTCTTTCTGTTATGATTTCTAGTTTGGTTCCATTGTCGTCTGAGAGCATGCTTTGTATCATTTCTAATCTTTTAAACTTGTGAGGTGGGTTTTATGGCCCAGGATGTGGTCTACCTTTGTGAATGTCTGTTAGCTTGAGAAGAAAGTGCATTTTGGCCCTGTTGGATGAAATATTCTATAAACGTCGATTAAATCCAGTTGACTGATGGTTCTGTTAAATTCAACTGTATCTTTACTGATTCTCCACTTGCTGGATCTGTCAGTTACTGATAGAGGGGTGTTGAAGTCTCCAACAGTAAAAGTGAATTTGTCTGTTTCTCCTTGTAGTTCTATCATTTTTGCTTCATGTATTTTGATGCTCTGCTGTTAGGTTCTCAATACATTCATGATTGTCTTCTTGGAGAATTTGCCCTTTTATTGTTACGCAGTGCCCCTCTTTATCCCTGGCAATTTTCCTTGCTTGGAAATCTGCTTTAATTAATATAGTTATTCCAGCTTTCTATTGGTTAGTGTTGGCACCGTGTGACGGTCTGAAGCTGTATGTACAGCAGAAAGTCATGCTGTGAAAGCTACTCCACTCCTGCGGCTGTAAGCCTTTCCTCTGTCCTTCACAGCAAGAACCTGCTGGGGCTCTTGGATGCCAAACTCAGGAAGTGTGAGGGCCCTCCTACAACTGGCCCCGATAGATAATGCTCAAGCTAGTGGGCTCCAGCAACTTGCCATTTACGGTTCCTGACGCAGGTTCCAGGGGGAGCATCTCCTCCATTTAGCTGGGGGTCGCTTTATCCTTCTCTCTCCTCTTTTCGAGGCAGTGGTTTGCCCTGTGACCTCAATTTTCTGATGGATCTAAGGAGAGTTGTTGTTTTCAGTTTGTCCAGCTTTTCTCATTCTTAGGAAAGGAGAGAGAACTTCCATACGACTTACATGCTGGACCAGGAATCCCAAAGGCTCGATCTCAATTAGGAAAATTATTTTTATTCCCATTAATATATGCATATACCTGGGTCAATTAAAATTCCATCTGCTTTCTTTGCTAAAAGAAGCCAAAGAAGACTCAAATAAATGGAAGGACATTCCGTGTTCATGGATTGGAAGATTAAACATTGTTAAGATGGCAATTCTACCCAAATTAATTCACAGATTCAACTCAATCCCAATAAAACTTCCAATGGCCTTTTTTGCAGGAATGGAAAAGCCAATTACCAAAGGGACCCTAAATAGCAAAAAAAAATGTCTTTAAAAAGAAGGATGAAATTGGAGGACTCTCACTTCTTGACTTTATTTTTTTTTTAAACAATTTATTGAAGTCTATCATTCATACATGAACATACATAAACTATAAGTGTTCAGCAAACATCGTGAACTCACAAAACAAACATGCATGACATCATGCAGGCTCCCACATATCACCCCCCACAAACACCCCGCATTGTTGTGAAACATTTGTTAGCAAATCATGAAAGAGCATTGTCAAAGTATTACTACTATCGTCCATATCTTCCTCCCCTATACATTTTTTTAAAGGATTTATTTACTTATTTATTTACTTTTATCCACTTTTACCCCCCACCCCCACCTTTTTGCTGTTTTTTGTCCATTCGCTGGGCAACTCTCTGTGTCCATTTCCTGCCCTCTCTTCTCATCCTTCTCCTCCTGTTTTCACTGGGATTCAATCCTTGGAACCTCCGATGTGGGAGAGAGGAGTCCTACTACCGCCTGTGCCACCTTAGTTCCTGGTTTTTCGGTGCATCTCGTCTTGGCTCTCCCTTGTGTCACTCTCCTGTTACGTCATCATCTTGCTGCGTGGCTTGCGGGGCCTGGCATCTCAACCGCGCACGGGTCCTGGAAGCTCACCTGCAGACAGGGCCTGGCAGCTCACCCATGCATGGGGTCTGGTGGCACACCCGCACACGGGGCCTGGCGTCACTTCTTGACTTAAAAGCATATTACAAAGTTACAGTGGTAATGGCATGAAGATGTACATACTGACCAATGGTATTGAATTGAGAGTTCAGAAATAGACCCTCACATCTATGGTCATGTGATTTTTGACAAGGCTATCAAACCCACCCACCTGGGTCAGAACAGTCTATTCAACAAATGGTTCAGAGAACTGGATATCCATATCCAAAAGAAGGAAAGAGAAGCCCTCTCTCACATGTTATACAAACACCAACTTAAAATGGGTCAAAGACCTACATAAAAGCTAGAACAATAAAACTCCTAGAAGAAAATGTAGGGAAATGTCTTTGAGATCTGGTGGTAGGTAGTGGTTTCTTAAACCTCACAATCAAAGTATAAGCAACAAAAGAAAAAATAAGTAAATGGGACCTCCCCCAAATTAAACACCTTTGTGTTTCAAATGACTTTGTCAAGAAGGTGAGAAGGCAGCCTACTCAATGGGAGAAAATATTTAAAACCAGGTATCCAATTAGGGTTTGATCTCCATGTTATATAAAGAGATCATACTAATCGATGATAAAAAGACAAACAACCCAATCAAAAAATGGGCAAAAGACCTGAATAGACATTTTTTTCCAAAGAGGAAATACAAATGGTCAAAAAGTACAGGAAAACATGTTCAACATCACTAGCTATTAGGGAAATGTAGATCAAAACCACAGTGATCTATCTTTTCATGCCTTATAGAATGGCCGTTATTTAAAAAAAACAGAGAACTACAAGTGCTGGAGAGGATGTGGAGAAATAGGAACACTCCTTCACTTTTGGTGCGAATGTAAAATGGTGCAGCCTCTGTGGAAGACAGTTTGGTGGTTCTGCAGAAAGCTAAATGTAGAACTGCTATATAATCTGGCAATCCCATTACTAGGAATATGTTCAGAAGAACTGAAAGTAGGGACACGAAAAGACATTTGCACACCAATATCCATAGCAGTGTTATTCACAATTGCTAAAAGATGGCAACAACCCAAGTGTCCATCAAGTGATGAATGGATAAACCAAGTATGGCATAGACATACGATGGGATACTATTCAGCTGTAAGAAGAAATGAAGTCGGGATGCATATGACAACGTGGATGAATGTTGAGGACATTATGTTGCGTGACGTAAGGCACACCGCATGACTGTGTAGGGGGATGCTATGAAGAAGCACTGGTTGCTAGGGCAGAGTGTATCATTTAGCTGAATATCAGTAAACCTGAAACTACTTGGCTGTTATTATTTTGATGGATATCAGTGGGTTGTTTTTAAAAAATACTGGTTATTGCACACACAAACTCTTACTTTCTTCCTGGATCATGAGTTTCAATTCTCTTGATGAGGAATCTAAAAGGTCTGAAGGAATGGACCCTGGTATTAGACTGGAAAGTTTATATTATTCTAAGCCAGTCATTTCCAATGGGGGTAATCTGGGTTCTTGAGAGTGAAACGCCCTTCGATTCGACTGGCTTGTGGCCCTCCAGAGGAGCACAGAACATAAAGAGATATGTGACGTATCTATGGTTTTGGAATTTCATTAAAGGAGGAGGATGAGCGTTGAAAAGCCTAAAAAGGCTCCTTATGGGCAACAATGAAAAAAAGGCTGAGAAACAGTGCTCTAAGCAGAGACCAGAACCAAACTTGCATGGCAAATAATTTTTCATCATATCCTCTCAAATTGTTTATTTTTCCTCTTAATTTATATCTTTTATTCTTAATTTTTCACTTATAAAAAAATCCATCTTTCATCATTTCTGGAGAAACTTCCAGTATAAAATTGTTACTGTCATTTTCATCACCATCATCATTAATTATTTACTCTTTGTAAGGTGCCACTAGCAAGCGCTCTCTCTGGATAAATATATTCCATCTGCCACAGAGCTCTCTGTCCTTGTTGTCATGGAGTCCCCTAAGCTACAAGTCACTTTCACCTGGCTAGTTTAGGAGCAGGCTTTAGAGAAAATAGCTGTTCCGTGAACCTAGACATAGAGGTAGGAAAGCATTTTCATATTGTGGTCTGCTGCCCTCCCCTGATTTCATGTTTCCATGCAATGGGATTTCTACTAGAGTAATAATGCCCCTGGCCTCATTCCTCCCGGGAGAGCAGAAGTGACTCAACTGATAAGTGAATTCAGAGGATGAGCTTGCTTGGCTCAGCTCCTGCCCCAACAAAAGGGGCTCATTCTCCTCTCTTCCATTGTGTAAGCTTTTCAGGAGAACTCCCCAGGCTGGGGCTGGGGTTTTCCCAAGTATTTGTAATTCATCTCTGGGTTCCACTCTGGGAAGCCATATTGTAGAGCAGATGGAACGTGCTTCTTGAACCTAGCGTTTATCAATCATAAAGTTGTATTTTGGCTTCTGTCTGATTCCTGTGTCTGGCTCTCGGTTCTCTCAGTGATAGGTGTTACGCACTAGCTGACTTGAGCCCCACATGCATTTTCCTTAGTACACCTTTTTCCAAAGTTGACATAACTTTCTTAAGTCAGACCTCTGCACACAGCCCTTCTATTAGGCCACAGAATGGCTGGTTTCCACCGTTTATGGCACCTGCATGGCGGCCTTACATCCTGTTAAAAGTTAAACGCATGCATCCCCGGGCTCTACTATCATAAACGACCTTGGTCTGATAATCTTGGCTAAATACCTCTGCCTGGGGTGTTCATGGGGCCAGAGTGAAGACCTCCTAAAGGGAGAAGCCCAGAATTTTCTTCTCTTATATGAAATACAATTCCCGCATGCAACATTCATGACAAGTACTCTGCTTTCACTTGCTGCCGTATACTCTCTTGCAGCAAGGGATCCCCATCAGACACATTTCTAAATTATGAGAACTAAAGAGACTTCTGCTGTGTAGCCACTGGAAAGACATTTGCTTTCATGGTAAAAATGTATTAACCTGGCTAGTATTTCCTTTTCTCCTTATTCTGATTTGATTGCAGGCAAGATACCTGGAAGCATAGCAGCCATCTTGCACTCATGAGGTAATCATGAGGATAAGATGAAATCAATCCTGAGCTAAGGATGTTGAAGCAGGACGATAGAAAGAATCAGAATTCCTGTTGGCAATTTAATATATGTATCAAAGCTACCAACTGTCTACCTCCAGATTTTATTGTTTATTTTTTTGGGGAGGCAGGAGGAGGAAAGTTGGGGTGAGGACAAACAAATCTTTACATATTAAGGCTCTGTGAGTCAGATTTTTTGACACTTGCAGTCAAATGCATTCCTAACATACAATATGCAACAGTGGAAAAACCATAGTTCCTACTCTGAAGCTGCTCAGTCTCTTTCAACCTCCATATAGGTGAAATACATTATGACAAAGGTAAATTTTTGAAATTATCCTCCTTATATTATATTATCCTAGAGAATGGACAAGTAACTTAGTCTAGGATGGGCTTCTGGAAGAGTTATCATCTAAGGTAAAATCTGAAAAGAAGGACTTAACCGAGTAAAGGCCTCCAGGGGCTAGAGACTCGTATTCATTCACTGATCTGGCTACTGGTGAAGAGGAGGTGAGACCGTGGAAGGGAGTTTTAACTATTCCTTGAGAAAATTTTGCATTTGGGGTCTGCATCTCACCTTAGTATGCAGCACACACTGTACCTTGGAGCCATGGTTGAAACTTCAATTTTAACATCCTGTTACACGAGTTTAAACTTTCTAACACAATACCCGGTGTATCACTGGAACTTCATAAAAGTTTCTTTCCTTTTCACTGGGGGAAAAACAAACCAACAACCAAATAAAAAGCCCACTAGTTTAGCTCGTAACGCGGCAGTTCCATTCCTGGTTCGGGTTTGGCTCGTCTTGGTCGTCAGTGAGTGGGTGGGCACCAGCTGCCTTTGACTGTCAGGAACGTGACTGCTGAAGCAAATGGATCCTCTCTCCTCATGGCCTTTCATCCTCCAGCCAGACCAGCTCAGGCTGGCGAGCACGGCAGCCTCAGATCCAGAAGCCACAAATGGACACACTCTAAAGCGAGAGCGCCTTCCAAGTCTCTGCAGGTGCCATGCCTGTTCCTTCCCCTTGCCCAAAGCAAGTCACACGGCCAACACTGCATTCAAGGTTATGAGAAACAGTCATCTCTTGAGGGGAGGAGTGACGAGACACATTGCAAAGGGCATGGGTACCGGGAGGGGCACAAGTTGTGGCCATTATTTGCACATTAAAATCACTGCGGAGCTTTTACAAACATTTCAGTGGGGCTTCTTCACCCCAACCCAAGTGTGTTCAGTATTCTTTGTTCTTTTTCTTTTGCCAGTGGCCTAGAGCTCTACTTCCGGAGCACCACTTTATAGAAGAGAGTTGGGCCCCCTGAGACCTTTTCTTTTTTTTTTTTTTAACAGTTGAGAAACTTTTTCAATATCTCAGGACTTTTTGATATGTAAACACAGCTTGCTGGGCCCCAGCAGGTGGGTCTAGGGTGGTATACCAGGAGATCAATTTGAGGCCCAGAATGTGCATTTCTGATGAGTTCTAAGTTTGCTGACGTCGCTGATTAGAGTTGACATTCCGAGAAATCCCTCGTGTAGATACTGCCTCATCTAAACATGGTGATATGCCCAGCTTGATCTCGTTGCCCTGGAGCAGGTTGTGGTGTCACTGTGTTCTAAAGTGACTTTTGCAGTAGTTCTCAAAATCTCTTACCCTAGGGTCTTTAGCTGGAGCTGGAGAGTAAGTGATCACCACTGCACAGGAAGGGTCCTCTCTGGGAAGAGAGACGGTTCCACTTGCTTGAGACGGGTAAAGCACTTCTACAGGACTCCCTCTTGGATAACAACGCAGTTGCCTGACTCACCTACCAATTTCCTATTAAAGGACCAGAAAAGGGACCTGCAGTAGCTGCGTTCCCAACAATGAAAATCTGAGGCTTTGCAGAGAATTCAGCCATCCAGTTAACAACATCAATCAAACCCACAAAAGATCTCAAACGAAGACTCTCCTGGGGAGTCTATGAACCTGACCCTCTGCCAATCGGGAATTAGTGATATTGGAGACAAACTATTTGCTCTTTCTTAGATAAGAGCAAATGCTTAAGTGCAGTATTTGCAGTTCATGCCTTGATCATAAGGCACAAAACACTCTGGTTTATCCTGACAATTACAACAGAGAATGAAGGGGCTCTAATCAGCATTGGCCAGAAAACTATTTTCTATGCTTTAATGTAATCAGAAATCTATTTATAAAATACACACTCCATCTAAGTATTCCCACCTAATTCTAGGTATCATAACCTCAACAGTTTGCTAGACAGAGAGCCCCCTCTCTCTGGGGATCACCAAAGGGGAGAAGGGGGGTTTTATATAACTCGTGTGCTCTTGCCTGACACTCTGTTTTCTGCTCATATTGATATTGCCAGCTTTGCCAGAGCCCAACACCCTAATGCACACCCCAACCTAACAAAGCCTCAGCCTAGGGCATGGAAGTGGTGCTGACCTGCCCTTGACCCCAATCATTTCCTGTCCTAAAAAAAATAATAATAAGGACATTAATATTATTATAGTAAAATTATTATTATTAATGAACACAGTGAATTCTTACTGGCTACCAAGCTTTATAATGAATTAATATATTTAATCAAAGATTTAGAGATTATTATTCCCATTTTATAGATGAAGAAACTGAACCAGAGAGAGACTCCCAGTCTTTCAGATTTCCTGTCTACACAGTGTACAAAACAACTAGGATAAATGCTTCTCCTAAACCCAGACCCACTGCAGTTTTCTGTATTCACAACCTGTTGCTGAGTATACTCCATGGTCTCAGACTCGTCTTCAGTTAAGGAAACTTTTCTCTCTAGATCCCTGGTGGTCGTCATGATGGAATGGTGATGTGATTTATGGAAAGCTGCCATCAAGCCCAGCTAAAGGATAAAACATTTCTTGAAAGGCAAAGCATATGGAGACCCATGGTGAGGGGACACAAGACAGGAGACACCCACAGCACACTGCTAAGCAGAGATGTGGGTTTCTCAAATCTCCAGGTCTCCTCAACGGCAGTTAGCTGCGGCTCCAATGCCCAGCAAGGGGAAGTTCCACCAAGCAAAGTCTACCTTTGTTCTCCCACTAGGCATTTTTAGACATTACCACCTTCCCCCTATGGCCATCACACCTGCCTTTTCTGGAGATGGTTTACTAGGTACAGAAACTTGGCCATTTCCAAGTATTTAAGGTTAGACCAAAAGAACTGAAGGTCAAGTTCCCAGGCACATCACTCCTCAGCAAGGCCTGGGTTTGGCTAATTTAGGTCCATTCTTGCAATGCCAGTTTTGCCTCCCTACAATCATCTTTGCACACTGTCTCCCTTATTTCCCCTGTAAAAGACTGCCAAATGGTTGCATAATTCTCAGTGTGAGGTTTCAGTCTAGACAGAAGTCAAATTATCTCCTTCCTCATCACACTGGACCACATACGCATTAGGGGGTGTGGCTAGATGCCAGGCAGGTGATGGTGATAGGTGGAAAGTGAGGGGAAGTAGACTCTACTCCTCCTTACTGTCTTCTAAGTCTTAGTTCTCATCCCACGAGAAGGATCCCATTGTGTATTTGCCTTTAAAAAAAAAAGTAAGCCAATAAAACATGGGTAACCCAGGAACTAGGCCAAATATATTAGCGTTATTTGCTACACACATTGGGTAAATGGCTATTTGCATTGGGTAATTGGATGGGTGACCACTTGTAGGGTGGCTGTGGGTAAAATAATAAACAAACATGAGCCAAAGTAACATGTGACTGCCAACTTGGAGCTACTCTAAAATTTTGAGTTTCATTGAAGCCACAAGTCATAGAATATTGTAATTGAGACAGTTGTTTCAAATGGGCTTTCTAGTTCAAAATTCAGTCACTTTCTAAAAGAAACAAAATAGACTCAGTAATTTTCAACATCTGATTTTACCATACCTCTCCTTCTAAGATTGTTGATTCCCTGTTTCTTCTTTGTACAAAATTCAGATGTGACTGATTTGAATATTTGATTATGAAATTTGGTAATATTTAAAAAATGTTTAATCTGACAATCTTTGTTTATTGCCAGATTTAGATCATTTATATTTATTGTGATTACTGATATTTTTTAATTCATTTCTTCCATTTTATTTTGTATCTTCTACTTGACCTACTTATTAAATTTTCCTTTTTATCCTTCTTTCTTACTTTGTTTTGAATTAATTTTCACCTCATTGCAACTTTTTCTTTCTACCAAAATATTTATAACTTTTTTTCTTTTCTTTTAGCAAGTATCCTGGAAATTTCAACATCACCTTTTACCTAATAATCTAAAATGAGTATCAATATATTTACCTGCCTCCTGAACAATACAATAATTTAAAAATACATTACCTCTAATTATCTAACAAGTTCTATGCTGTGTTGTCCAGGATTGTGGTTTATCTTGAAATCTGTAATTTTTAAATTGTTTACACTATGAATATTTGTTTGGAATTCTGCATCTTTTAGCCATTTTCCTTGGTCACAACTCCTTCTTGCATCTCAGATCTACCTTTCTGGGATCATTTTCTTTCTTCCTGAAGCACATTATTTTAGTGAGAATTTTTTCTAGTAGACTCTGTTTGGTCTCTCTCTGTATCGCTACTGAAACAAAGTATATATAATGAATATGTATAGTTTAAAGTATAATATCAAAAAAACATCTACCCAGTTTAAGCTTCCTCAGCTTTTGTTTGTCTGAAAATGTCTGTTTCACCATTGTTCTTGAAATATATTTTCAAGATATATGATACTGAGTATAGAATTCCAAGTTGACCAATATTTTGTCTCAATTCTTTGAAGATACCTTTCCGCACTTTTCTCTCTTCCATTGGTTTTAGAAGAGGTCAAGCTATAAGTCTAGTTTTTATTCCCTTGTAGTTAATGTCCTTTCTCCTTGGCTGCCTTTAACATCTTCTGTAGTTAATAAAATATATCTAGGTGCAGATTTCTCTTTACTTATGCTGCTACGAATATATAGCACTTCATGAAATTTGATCAATTTTGGAAAATGACATCAGTTATCACTCAAATTTTGTCTCTCCCCCATTCTCTAAGTTTTCTCCTTCTGAAATTGAGTAGATGTATGAACTTCTCACTTTATCATCCACATCTCTTTACCTCTTTTTCAAAATTTCCTGCTTATGCTTTCCGAGTCTCAATTTACATAATTTCTTCAGTTCTATCTGATTCTTCAGCTGTGTCTAATCCATCCATTAGATTTCTCACTTAGCTATTTTATTTTTCACCATTAGAATGTCTATTTAATTGTTTTGCTAATCTGCCTGATAAATTATAA
>JAQZBX010063860.1:0-16614 GCA_029593785.1 Cabassous unicinctus
GCGTTCTCAGGGCGTTGTGCGGATCAACTCGTTTAGTCCTCCATCAGTCAGGAGAGCTTCGGTTCTGCTGCAGTAACAAATGACCCCCAAATCCAGCTTAAAAGTTCATTTCTTGCTCGCTGTGGGCCAGCACAGGGGGTTCTATTCCTCGCAGATGGAGTGCCGGCGTTCGAAGTGAAATGGGTGCGGCGAATCACGGTGAACTGCGCTCCGTCTCGTCTCGTAAAGCAGCACACAGCACTCCCGTTCGCGTTTCATTGGCTGAAGCAAATCACGTGACCACGCCGAAATCCAAGGGGTGGGAAAGTGCGACCCTACACGTGCTGGGGCGGAGAACGGGAAAGCCAGCAGGTGCTTTAGGGAGCATCGCCAACATCTGTCACACTTACCGCTGCGTCGTGAAGTAGGGGTGGTTATTAGCTACACTTTTCAGGTGAGAAAACCGAGGCCCAGAGAGGTTGGGGAACTTGCCTGAGGACATACAGCTTTGAAGCAGTTAGCCCAGGTCAGCATCTGATGTCCTCAAGGAAACGGTCACAGTTGTCATTCATGCCACGTCCGTTTTATCGTCTTCCCTGGGCCACACACGCGTGCGCACAGCGGGGCGGTTATTCGGAGCGTGTGAGGCTGTCAGGGCCCCGACACCTCCCCCGTTCCTTCTGTGGCTCTGCTGAGATCACTGTGATTTCCTGTTACCTTGTAATAATTTATGGCCAATCTAATGTGCCCGCCACCATGTGAGCTCACCCGAATCCCCGCTATTGTCTGAGCAATACCAGACAATATGTCCTCGGAGGGCCCTCGTATCATCACCGGGTGATTTATGGAGCGAGCTTCCCTGCGGACGGAGGCCGACCCAGTTGGGGGCTCGCTTTGCTCAGGAGAGACGGCAGAGAAAGATCTGGTTGATTTGCTTTGTCCCCAGAGGAGAGCAAGCCCGAGGAGTGAAGATTTTTCAGAAGCTCAAACCCGACAGTGCATTACATTTTCTGCTGCTGTGTCCTTGGAGAAAAACCCAGCTGGGCTACGGATGGCTCACAGGCACTCAAACTTAACGAGTTTCAAACCGGCTGCAGACCTACTCTTCCTGCTGTCTCCCCATCTCTGATAATGGTGATTTTGTCTTCCGGTTTCTGGGCTAAAAACCTTTGCAGTTATCCCAGACTCCTGCTTGTTTCTCAGGCCCCACATGCAATTCACTAGGAGCTCCTGTTGCTTTTAGCTTCAGAATATATCCGGATGTGGTACCATCTCACCACCTCCACTGCTTCCACTCAGGTTCCAACCTCCTTCCTCGCTCGCTTGGACTGGTGCAGTAGCCTCCTCCCTGGTCTCTCAGCTTCCACTGTGGGCCCTCTAATCCCCACACAGCAGCCAGAGGAAGCCCGTTAAAACCCAAGCCAGAGCACATCACTCCTTTGCTCAAAAGCCCCCCATGGCTCCCACTTCACTTGGAACAAAAGCCAGAGTTCTTGCTGTGGCCTCAAAGCTCCCCTGCTCCGGCGCGCCACTCCTTCTCTATCCTTGTCTCCCACCATCTCTCCCTTCTCTCCCTCCACGATGATCTCCTCGCTGTTCCTCAAATCTGCCCTGCACATTCCAGCACCCAGACCTCTGCGCTGGCTGTTCTGTGTGCCCCAGAGACTGCACAGCTCACCCCGCACCTCCTCGCGGTGAAGCGTCCCCTTCTCAGTGAGGCCACAGGTAGGGTTTGTGCTGTGGGTCTCCCTCTGCCACTTAAACGCCGGCTCCATGGGGCAGGGATTCTGTCTGTCCTGCTCACTGCTGCATGCCTAGGGCCTAGGACAGTGCCTGGCATTTAGTAGACGCTCGTTAAATGTTTGCTGGACACATGCGTTCAAATGTGGATTATGCGCCTGCTGTGTGCCAGGCCCTGTGGGGACTCCGGGGTCACAGCCAAACGTGAGCCTGATGCCCGGTCTAGCGATGGGGTCAGGGGAGGACAGACGGGCCGCAGCCGCCGGGCTGGGATGGGGGGCGCACGGCGGCTGCAGAGCGGTCAGGGCACAGGCCTCCGCGGCAGTGGCGGGCCCCGGGGGCGCTGGGCAGGTCCCCCGAGCTCTCCGAGCCTGTTTCCTCATCTGCAGAACGGGGGCGCCCCAGCAGTCTCCTGGTGGGGCAGCAGTTTGTAGGGCCCTTGGGCAGCGCCCGCACGTGGCAGCGGCTGGATACAACTGCTAGCTTGCTTGTGTTTTTCCGCTGTGCTTAGCGGGAGGAAGAAGGAAACGTGCGTCTCCTCTCTCCTCTGTCCACTTCCTCTGCTCCGGGGCAGGAGCAGCGGGTCAGAGGTGAGTATTCGGGGCTTCTTGGCCTCTTTTACGCTGTCCACACGTCTCTGTGATGACAAGACGCCTGGATCCATCAGCCAGGCCTGGTCACGCCACGCTGCAGAGCCCAGGCCATGAAGGAAGCCGGGCCTCCCAGGAAGCCGCCCGCTCCTCAGCCGAGGGGGGCTGCCTCTCGTCCCTGTGAAACACAGGATGTTCCTCTTCTTCCACCTCGGCTCCTGCTGTTCACTATAAAGAATCAAACAAGAGCTGCTCCCTTCCTCCCCTCCTTCCCCCTTGAACGTGCAAACCCATAATTATTTCCGTGCAGCGTCCCTGTCCCCAATCTGTTGGAAAGGAGGTGCAATCAGCCTGGCCGGGGAGCCGGCAGGTCACGCTTGCACGCAGTGATTGTTTCGGCAACGAGGGTGGAGGGTTAGCCGTGCAGGTGAGTGTGCCCGACGCCTCTGCCCTCGCCCACCCCCCCTCCAGTCCCTGCCATCCTCCCTCCGGGTGGTCCTCACCTGGCCGAGCACCGGGAGGACTGGAGTCCCTGGTCAGGTGTCAGTGAGCGATGGATTTCATAAGACACGGCCACTTGAGGCCAGCGAGGCCCGGGGGGCCGGAACAAGGGGCAGGGGTGTCCCGCGGGCGTGCCGAGGCTGCAGCTCCTGGCCATTGGCTCTCTCGCTGCATTTCCCACTGGCTTCTGAAGGACGCTCGGTGGCCTGGGAACAGGCTAGAGACGGCCCTCCTCTTAATGCAAGCGGCCGGGCTGGACGTGCCGTGAGCAGAGACAAGGGCAGGGAGGCACTTCGCTGGCCACGCTCCGGCCGAACCTTGGCCAAGGCAGGCGGTCCCTCGACCCAGCGCCCCCTTCCCGAAACAAGTGCTTTCAGCATCTGCTAATGAAAACCGCTGCTGCCCACGGCTCAGGCTTCACGTCCTCAGCGAGGCCTGCCCCGAGCCCCTCGTTCTCAGATGGCCTCCGTCCGCTCAGCCTCCGCTTCCCCAGAGGCAGAGCCTGACGTCCTGGGGCGCTGTTGAAGGGCAGCGGGGGGCCGGCTCTGGGAGCAGGAGCCAGGCAGGACGCGTCTGCCCCGTGGTGACCTCACCTTAGCCGAGGGCCCAGCCTCGGGACCCCGCGTCGGGGCGAGTCACCCTCGTTTGGGTGAAGAACTCTCCCTGGCGCGGGGAGCAGTGCCCCCTGCACGCCGCCGTGCCCGGCAGCTGGCGAGGGCGCGCACCCCACCCTCCCCTGCCCTGCGCGGCTCAGCGTCCCTCCCAAGCCCTGCTAGGCCCCTCTGCTCCGTCATCGACCTGCCTCTTTGGCTTATTGTCCAGGGATTGTGTCTGTATCCCCAGTTCCCGGCCCAGAGAAAGCGCAGTACATTGACTCGTGTCCCCCAGATATGCTGAAGTCTTGCCCCCCGTATCTGTGAATGTGGCCTCATTTGGAAAGGGGCTCTTCGCAGCTGGAATCAAGGTGGGATGTGGGCTAAGGTGGGCCCGGATCCAGTGAGCCTCCTGCAAGACAGGAGGGGAGGTCCCGACAGAGACCAGGCACGCCACGTGGGGCCTGAGGCCGCGTGGAGACGGAGGCGGCGACCGCGGGACACAGCCACGGGCCAAGGAGCGCCCAGGCCACCCCACCGCGGCAGCCGGCGGCGCCAGGAAGGACCCTCCCCGCAAGGCTGCGGGGGGCCGGCCCTGCCCACCTGGGATCAGCCTTCCAGCCGCCAGGATGGAGAGCCCAGCGCTGCTGCTTTAAGGCGCCCCTCTCGAGCAGCGGTCCTCGCCACGTCACGCGCGAGCCTGGTGGTCAAGTTAGGTCCTGAGAAAAAACATAGAGGGAAACGCACAAATCCTGAGAGTGGCAGGATGGATTCTTACCTGGTCTACAGAGTTACAGCAGGGCGAGCGCTCCCAGATGAGGCTGTGGAAGGTTTCCGTCACCTGGAAGGGTCCCCCGTGCCCTGCCCAGTCCACCCCATCCTCCGGGGCAGCCCATGCTGCGGCCTCTCTCACCACGGGCTGGTTCCACCCATCCCCGAACCCCTCCTGAATGAGGTCGCAGTGCGTGACCTCGCGCGTGCCTGGCTCCGTCCGTGTCGTGTTGTCAGGGAGCGTCACCCACACCGTCACAAAGAGCAGTAATCTGTTCTTTTATATTTCTGGGTCCTTTTCAGTTGTGTGAACAGCTCAGAGTTTATCTTTCACTCTGGTGTTGATGGACGTTTGGGGCTGTGGGCGCCCCTGGACCTGTCTTTTGGTGGACGTGTGTGCTCACGTTTCCTGGCAGCATGCTGGGAGCAGGACTGGCCGCTGTAGCTGCTGACGCTTTTCCAAGGTGCTTAGACCAGTTTCCATTCCCGCCTGCAGCCAGTTGCTCCACAGCCTCTCTGACACTTGGGATTGCCAGTTTAAGGCAGTCTCTTCACTACATCATGGCGCCCAAACACTGTTCTCGCCCCTCAGGAAGGACAGAAACCCCTCCAGGTGTTTCCACAGAAGGGAATTTAGTACAGGGTATTGGTTGCACAGGTGGTGGGAGAGCTGAGAAGCCAGAGATTGACGTCACTAGACTACAGGGACAAATGGAGGAGGCACTGGAATTAGGAGGGGAGCCCCAGCAGGCTTGTCTGGCAGGAGCTGGACCACAGAAGAGATGCAGCAGCTGCTGGGGAAAAGCAGCAAAGAAGAAAGAAAGGAGACATGCTTTGGTTCTTCCGGCTTCCTGCCCTCCAGTTCCAGCCTGTGCTCCCGATGGCTGACGGCAGGCAGAAGCCAGGTGGCAGGGAAGCCCAGTGGACGGAGCCCGTGCGTAAGGGCCAGGAACGAGCAGCCAGGCGGTGAGCAGCACGCGTGCCGGAGGGAATCTCCACCGCCTCACTTCCCGCGGGATGGCCCACCGTAGAAAAGCATGGGTGATTGAAGAGATTGTTCAGGATAATTTTGATTATATTTAATTTTTTGCTTACCAGCTCAGAACATAATGCACAGATAAGGACTCTTCTTCCTCTGATTGCCAACTGAGCCGAGCTATTCCCGTCTGTGTGTGAGGCTGGGTCACTGAGAGGGTCTAATTCAGGAACAGGGAGGCTGGCTGTGACCTGGCTTGGCTGTGCCACGTGACCTCGGTTCAACAGTGCGGACTGACCTTTCTAACCACCTACCCCCCACCCCCGCCCCTGGTGATAGGATCCCAGTGCTGTATGTCGTACGGGGATGGGCCTCTCAAACTCTGGTCCAAGACCAGGCTGGCGTGAGGACCTTGAGTATTACAGCAAAAATCCAAGGTGACGGTCCTTCCTTCCCTTCTCGGAAAAGCCACCTTAGAGAATAGAATAGGCTGAATTTTCAAGCATTCTTCCCATGGAATTTATCTCTGCAGGCATCAAGCCTAAAATGGAATCTGATTTCACCCCAAATAGAGAAAGAGGCGTGGCGCTTCATGGAGCTTGGCAAGGTGCCCCTCCGAGCACAGGTTGAGAATCTCCCTGTGTGTAGGTCTCTGTTTGAACTCTGGCGTGGCCGCGCACCCGTTTCTGTGCCCTGGAGTGCCCAAGTGGCCTCTTCCAGCCTCTGTTTCCTCACCTGGGAAGTCGGGGAATAATAGCACCTGCCTCTATGTGTTGTGTGGATACAAGGACCTAATTGACGTGAAGTGCTAAGCACAGGTAAATGGGAGCTGCAAGCTGTACTAATAGACTGACTTGGTATTGGTATCCTCTCTCATAATCGGGGACAAGAGCCGTGTAAAAAGATTGTGTCTGCCCCACAAAAGGACAAGTACTGTATGAATGCGTTACTATGAACCAAATATATTGTGTAACATATTGTTTGATCCAAAAAAAAAATTTATTTGTATCCATTACATTTAATTGAGAAATGTATATATTTATTCATCTGTGTTTAGTTTTTAGTTTTTAATTGTTTATATTTTCAATTATTAAATGTACAAAATAAAGTAAAAAAAAAAAGATTGTGTCTGCTCAAAGAGTTGAGAGTAACGTGCGGATGTGAGAACGTCACATGCCAGCGTGAGAGGAGTATGGGTGGTTTCTCTCTCTTAACCCCTTTCCAAAACATTGCTGCATCTTTTCACCCTTAAAAAAGGAGAAATGGGTTACTTGTAAAAGAGGAAGCGAGGGTATTGTGTTGCTCCCCCTTGACAGATGGGAAGATGGGACAAGCGCTGGAGCATTTGCTGCCTCTCTGTGCAGTAGGCTCCATCCTGACAGCCCACAGTAGTGGGGCAGTGGCTTCCGTTGCCCCAAGAAGCCCCGATGCATGGATCAAGTCCACTGAAAGTCTACCCCACTCCCCTAGGACTGAGGTTGTGGGGGAACAGTACATCTGGCCTGGTTCTCCCGTTGGCCCAGGAGCTGTGCCAAGGACCCATCCAACCTGGCCTGTATGCAGCTGGGGCTTGGGCCAGGGACCAAGCATGTGGGGCTGTGGCTCCTCTTGTCTACCTCTTCCTGAGGAGATGTCCTGGGAGGTGGGTGAAGGGCTTGCTAGGAGCTCCCAAGATCCCAGGCTAGGTCAGGCTGCCACGTGCCACGTGCCAGGCTTGGGAGGGGGTTGCTCTCCTGGAAAGGGGCCGTTTCTGATGGGCACATGACTATGGGCATGCAGCTTGGCTGGTGGGCTCCAAGGTCTCCAAAGGGGACACAGATTCTCCTGGGGCATGAGACATAGGAGAATTTGGGTTTGCAGAGAGGAAAAAAAAAAATCAGAACAAGAAAGAAATTAAGCTTTGCTAGTATTTAAGGTCTGGCTTGATACCCTTTCTCAGGCCAAATGTCACCTGGTCTCTGTCACAATCTGTTCCCAAATTATCTCAGAGAATAGCGAGCTGCCCTTTTCCCTCGGGAAGACCGAAGGGCACTAGCTAAGTGCATGGCCTTGGGGCGAGTTGGCCTGGGTTTAAATTCTATCTCCTGTTTGCCAGGTGCACACAGCTGCCAGGAATAAAGGCGTAATTTCCAGCCTCCCTTGCAGCTAAGTGCAGCCAAGCCTCTCAGCACTGGCCACTGAGGTATAAGTAGAAGTGCTATGTGCAGTGTCCGGGAAGCATCCTTAAAGGGAGGAGGCATAGTCATCTCCTGCCCTTCCTCCTTCCTGCTGACCAGAATTTGGATTGATGGCTGGAGCTGGAGCAGCCATCTTGGACCATGTGGCAGAAGCCACAAATTGCCCCCTCCCCCTCCTGTGAGAGATAAACATCTCTTATTTAAACCCCCATTATTTTGGGTGACTATGGCCAAGTTTCTTAGCCTCTCTGAGCTTCAGCTGTAAAATGGGAATAACACTTTCTAGGGCTATGAGAGAATTGAGTTATTCTCTATAAAGTGCTTAAAACAGGCCCTGGCACAGAATGAGCACTCAGTGAATGTTTATTATTTCTTTCTTTCTTTCACGAGCACGTGGGTTGAAGCCGAGCCTTCGGTACTTTCAGCAGTAGCAGCATATTGCAGTGTGCGTGAGTCCAGGTTAGCGGATTTAAGGGTTAGCGTGTCTGGGACTAGGTAAATTAACCCTCGCAAAATGGGCAAGTGGCTTAAAGCTCTCCCTGCAGAGACGCGGCAGATGGGAGACGATTCTAGTAAAAGCAAGTACAGGTGAACATCAAGGAAGCAGCTGAGGAACAGAGGCGGTTACAGATCCAGACGTGCTCACAGCTGCGAGTGCTGCTCGGTCCTTTGTCGCTGTAGCAGAGTGTGCTCAAAGCTTTGGGAACTCTGATTTGGCGCCCGTCACAAGCACCGCCCCTCGGGGAGCTGGGTAGAGCGTGCTCCAGGCTGCCGGTGCTCGTACCCTGGGTGGCACGCTGGGTGCCAGCTGGTGCACAGTGCAACTTTTCAGCTTCAGTTTTAATGCTTACTTATTTACTGTAATGTGTACTAGAGAAAAATAAGATAGTGCATGTGTTTTGGGGCAGTATTGATGGGAAGACGGTGTCCCTAAGGGTGTTCGTACTCCAAGCAGGTCTGGTGATATATTGTCCTGAAGTGATGGCTTCAGCTGTGGGTCAGCAAATATTCGAAGGAATGAATTTCACCAATTAGGACAAAAAAGTGTTTTTTACAACACTACCTATTGTTTATGGACACATTCACGGGTGGGAGAGTCATTAAAACAAGCGTGGGAGTGAGATCCAGCAACTCCGGGTTTGGAGGCCAGGAGGGAGGGAGGGCGAGAGGACGCTGTATGTGTTTTGTGGGGAGGAGGGCTATAGCTGGCTCTGGGGCTTTTTATTCTCATTAAGAAGCAAATTTGGCAATATGTCTGTCTAATCTGGGTGTTTATACATGTGCAATCTGCTATATTATTTGCACCCTTTGTATGTTTGAAATAATTTGTAATTTAAAAGCATTGAGAAAATGGGTTTGGCACAGTGATGATGTAATAATTGCTGGAGCTTAATTTGCTATTTGAAGTATTTTTTCCCAAGTTGAGGAACGTTTGAAATGTTAGAAGGATTTAAATCAGGCTGGTTGTACACACATGCATTCAAAATATACAAGCACCACCTCTGGGATCTCTGGTAACATTCTCTAAGGCTTTGGTAACATTCCCCCCACCCACCCACACACACATACACACCAATCCTCACAACCAAAACAAGGCCACTTGGAGGTTATTGCACTTCCCTTGGAAACCTATGATTGCTCAGATACTCACTGCTGCCATTATGAGCTAGGAAAATGTTTGACTGTGAGTGACAGAGAGCCCAAAATAATTGGGGGTTTAAATAACATAGAAGTCTACTTTCCACAGGAAAACAAAATCCAGAGGGAGTCATGGAGGTCACTTCATGACCCAGAATGGCATCTTTATCTCCAGCCATCACATCTGAATTCCAGATATCAGGAATGAGAAAGAACAGAGGATGACTGTACATCCTCCCTTTAATGATGCTTCCCAGACTTATATCTCGGTGGCTGGTACACCTAGCTACAAGAGAGACTGGAAAGTGTCTTTATTCCTGGCAGCCATGGACTCAGCTAAAACTCTTTTTGTAAAAGGCCAGATAGCAAATATGTTTGGATTTGCAGGCCTCTGTCACAACAGTTCAACTTTACCCTTGTAGCCCAGAAGCAGCCGTAGACAGTATGTAAATGAAAACGCATGGCTCTGTGCCAGTAACAGTTTATTACAAAAACAGGCAGTGGCTGGACCTGGCCTGGGGACCGTTGTTTGCCAACCCTGATGTAGAGTGTGTGCATTCTGGAATCAGACAGCTTTTGTTCAAATCGATTTACTATTTGTATGACTTTGCACAATTAATCTTTCTGTGCTTCAGTTTCCTCCTCTATAAAATAAAGAGGCTGGGTCATTCCAGGTCCCAGCAGGAAGCAGAACTTCCCCCAGCTGGTTCCAGTGAAGAGTGTTTAATGAAGGGACTCTTCACAGAGGTGGGGGGGTGCGGGGGTGCAGCACCACGGGGCTGGCAAGAGCGGGAGCAGCCTCCAGCCCTGGGGCAGAAGAGCAAAGTGGGGGAACGGCCTTACCAGGGAGGGAGAGATGGAGCCACGGAGGAGGGGGCCCCGGCAAGCTGCAGTCGTAAGAGGGGCCGTGGCTGGAGCTGGGCAGACCAGGGGGGCTGGAGGGGTGCGTGCTCAGACCTGTCTCCTCCCGCCCCCCAGAAGCCGGCAGGAGCCAGGCGGACGCAGTTGGTAGTGTCAGCCTCCTGGTGCCCAGAGCTGGCGGAGAGCAGATGTGGGGGGCACGTGGAGACAGTCCAGCCCCAGGGCCGATAATGACAGCATGGTCACAGATTTACAACCACACGTGCCCATGCCAGTCAAAACCACCTCACGCCCCCTAACATGGGTGTCATCGAGCAGGCAGATAACAAGTGTTGGCGAGGACGCGGAGAGAGGGGACCCCTCGTGCACTCTGGTGGGGAGACAGTCTGGCAGTTCCTCAGACGATTAAACACAGGGCGACCCTTTGACCCGGCAGTTCCACTCCTCGGTGTGTCCCCAAGAAGCCTGAAAACATACGCTCACGCAAAAATGTGTGCAGAAGTGTGCACAGCAGCCTTATGCCAGACAGCGGAATATCATTCACCATAAAAGGAATGACGCTCAGATACGCGTGACAACGTGGATGAACTTGAAACGTCATGGTAAGGGAAAGAAGCCAGGCCCCAAGGCCTCTGTGATTCCATGCGCACGGACGCCCAGGAGAGGGCAATGGAAGGAGACAGAAAGGCGGTTAGTCATCGCGTAGGGCTGGGGAGAGGGCAGCTGGGGATGGCTGAGGGGTGTGGGGTTTCTTTTAGACGTGGTGAAATATCCGGAAATTGACTGTGGTAATAGCTGCACGAATCTGTGAATATACCAAAGGGCCCTGAATTGCACACTTTGGGTGAGTCGTGTGGTGTGCAGATTAGATCTCAATAAAACTGTGAAAAACACAGCAAAACCCGAACCGCCTCATGGCCGGCCCACAGAGGGCGGAATGGAAGGGCAGCTGCCCAGAGGAAGCCCCCTCCCCGCGGAGCCCCAGTGGGGCTGAGCTCGGGGGGCTGGGGTCTTGGTTGGGAAAGCATCCCCACCCAGAGCCCGGGCTTGTTTCCCTGCGCCAGGCTTCTAGCACAGTCCTCGTGGGGTTGCTCCATCCGGGAAGGCTCTGGCCTGTGAATGCCCTGGCCCAGGCCGCGCCGCCTCCTCCATCAGAGGCGCCGTGTCCCTGCGACCGGGCGGTCCTGCGGAAGCCTTTACTGGGCGCTCTGATTCTCTTTGTGCCGAGGCCCCTGCACGCGGCGCCCCGAGCTCCGTGGTCGCGTCCTGCGCCCAGGCCGGGTCACGCGTGCTTCTTGCTCTCAGGAAGTCCTTGAGGTGGACCCAAACGGCCTGGGTTCAAATCCCGACTCTGCCCTTTCCTGGCTAAGTGCTAACTTACAGCACTAGTGACTTAGCCTTTCCGTGCCTCGGTTTCCCCATCTGTAAAGTGGGGGTGATGGCGTTGCCTGTCTCGTGAGGTTCACATGGGCCCATGGAGGGAACATGCCTAGAACAGTTCCAGGACCTGGCGGGCACTGAGGGCGCGCTTGCTGCTGTCAGTGTCATCTGAGAGAAGTCGAGTCCCTCTCTCCTCCAAGCTGCCGTCTGGGAGTTCGTTACATGCAGCCAGACGAAGCCCTGATGTAGGAAGCTGCAAAAGACGTGCACCTCGCTGTGGCTGAGGCTTGGAGCCTGCCCCCTTCCCGAGGATCCTTCTCCAGTCCCCTCCCCTTCCCCTCTGCCACCCAGACTCCCCCCGCAATATTCCAACCCCCCCAATACCCCCCCAAACAGCCTCCCCTCCCCCTCATTCAGCTGCAAAAATCGGGTGCAGGCAAGCAATAAAGCAGAGGAAGCCGCTCCAATTCTGGCTTTCCAACAAGGAAGATAATGAGGCAATTAAGCAGAACTATTTTCTCTTTATCTCCCTTTCCATCTTCCCCCAGGCTGGAGATGAGAGCAGCCTGTCCCTCCCCTCGGGAACTGGACCAGGAGAGCCAGGCCCTGGTGGGGTGGAGCAGGGCCAGGCGGGGCCAGCTGGAAGGGCAGGGCCTGGCCAGAGCGCGCGGCCGCCGTGGGGGCCCCAGACTGCCCCATGCGGGGGCGAGGGCCTGCGCCACCGTCAGCTGGGTTTTCACGAGAAGCTAAGATCCACATTTGTAAGGGACAACGCCACCTACTAGAAAACCCAAGGTGGGCACCGCCCAGAGGGTGGGTGGGCTGAGCGCCTGTCCTGGCAGGGCTCCTGGTGTTTCTTGGTCCCTGAGAGGTCACGAGGAGTCTCCGTGGCCTGCGTCGCCCTGCTGCGCCCCCCCCACCCCCAGCGCAGGGCTCTGCAGCAGGCACAGGATACAGGTCGCGCACTGCACAAAGGCGTCCACCGGAGAGGTAATGGGGGTCACCCCAGGCCACGCGCGGCCCGTTCGCCAGGCTGCTTTTCTTAGTTTCCTGGGGCTGCTGGAACAAAGTACCACAAGCTAGATGGCTTCAAACCACAGAAACTGATCCTCTCTCAATGCTGGAAGTCAGAAGTCCAAAATCCAGGTGTCGGCAGGGCCGCGCTCCGTCGGAAACCTGCCTCTTCTGGCTTCTGGCAGCGGCCGGATCCTTGGCGTTCCTTGGCTCGTGGCATAACGTCTGTCTGCCCTGCTTGCCTTCTTCTGAGGTCAGTCATAGGGGTTCAGGGCCCACCCTACTCCAGCAGGACCTCAATTTAACCTGATTCCATCTGCAATGACCCTGCCCCTTCCCAGGTGCCGTGGGGTGAGGAGCACATGCCTCGTGACAGGCGCAAGAGCCTGACTGAGGGAAAGGGGGGAGTGGAGGAGGCCGGGAGAGCCTTCAGGCCGCAGGAGAGAGGGAGGGCGGGCGGCTGGGGGCGCAGCGCCTCGGGCTGCAGCACGAGTCTAAGCCTCTGCCCTGGCCAGGGGTCCTCCAGCCCAAGTCGCCACCCGCGGGCCCCACGACCTGCCGGAACGGCCTGCCTTCACGTCCTTCCGCGCGTCCGCTGGCTCTCGCCCCTGCAGAAGGAGAGCTGAGAGGCCCACTTCCCAGGCCTGGTCTGGGAGGACGGAGTGGAAACAGCCAGCGGCTGTTTGCCGTCCCGTGTTTTAGGGTAACCTTTCAAGCAGATTTTGTGTTGTGGAGCATAATAGATCTGAAATTGTTGTAATTTAAAACATAGCTTTTCTCTGTCATCTTTGGGAGCTCCCCTGCGCCCTGGCGTGTCGCCCTCTGCCCAAGGGGAGCACACGGGCTTATGCCAATGTATCAGCTCCCTGTTGCTCTAACAGATTGCCCCAAACAGCGCGCTGGTCAGTGTGCGGCTCTGGAGGTCAGAAGTCTGCAGTTAGCCTTCCGGGCCAACATCAAGGCGCTGGGAGAGCTGATTCTTCAGGAGGCTCCGGGGAGAAGCCACTTGCCGGCCTTTCACAGCTCTTAGAGGCCTCCCGCATTCCTGGGCTCTTCGAAGCCAGCAGCAGAGCCTTTTCTGTCCTCTCTGACCTCCTGTCTCCCTCCTCCACCCATAAAGACCCTGGTGATTACCAGGGTCCACCAGATAACCCTGATAACCTCCCCATCTCAAGGTGCTTCACAGAAGTACACCTGCAAAGCCCCTTTGCCGTGGAAGGTAACATCGTCTTGGCTCCTGTGGATTAGGTTAGGACCTGGACTTTTTTTTTTTTTTTGGGGGGGGGGCATTATTCAGCCATCCCCACCAAATAAGCAAGCTGGTGGGTAGAACAAGTCCCGGGTGGGAAGGAACAGCCCAGGCAGGCTGTGTGATCCCAGCACATCCCTTTGCCTCTCTGGGCTTGATCTATCCAGCCTGGACTCTCTGGAAGTCGACAGCTGCTGCTGTGTGCATAGCATCCAGGTTTCGGGGTAGCCCCCCAGAACTCTCAGTCACGTGGTTCAGCTGGAGCTGACCATCGCCCCCTCCCCTTCAGCTCAAGACTGGGCATAGGGCCCAAGGCTGGCTCATCAGGGTGGTTTGTCACCCGCACCCAGCCAAACAGAGCTTCGCCTGGGATTTGGGGTGGGGCCAAAAGAGGGGGTCTCTTTCTGCAAGGTGGCTAAGCCAGTAGACTAAAAACCTGGAACTGCCGGCGGTCATCCTGTCACCAGTTTGGAAGACCTGCTTGAGGGTGAAATCTACACAGAGGAAAACAGAAAAAGAAATGGAGACCAATTCCTGAGGCCCCTGAGCACCTGGATCCAGCTGTACCTGAAGACAAACTGTCCTGGACGTTTCAGGGGCGGAGTAATAAATCCCCCTTTGGCTTCAGCCAGTTGGCATTGAGTCTGTGATTCTTGCTGCTGGGAGCCTTGACTAGCGCTCTCTTCTCCACGTGTGAACAGCCAGCCCCGATACTCCAAGTTAACACAGCATTTCGTATGTGGGCGCTGAACTCAAGTCTGCCTCACTTGCTTTCCTTCCTCTCCCTTCTCTCCCCCTGCCAGTTATGCTATTGGGTGATACATCCTAATGTATATTTAACAGTGGCTCAAAATCAAATTAATTTAGATTGGTTAATAAACTGTAACATCCGTTTCTAAATCAAGCTACATTTTCCTCTTGAGCAACTAAATTCATGCCTGTTGGATTAATTTGTTGCTATTGTAACCCTTTAACGCTGATGAAATTATGGAAAGGTTTCTAGTGAAATTATCCAGATTTGATTAGAGTTGAGCGTATTAATATTTTCCCCTCCTGGTAGTCTTTGGAGAGATGGGCTCAGAGCGTGCAGGTTCTACATTCTGTGAGGGGTTAGGAGACTGAGCTGAAGCAGATTCACTCTGTCGCTCTTCGGATCCTCCTTCTTTTGGTGTACATTTATTGAGCACCGAATGTGTGCCCAGCCCTGTGCTAAACACAGGGATTTCTTGATGAATCAGACACATGCTCTGCCATCCAGGAACTCAGGGTGGAGAGGAGAAATGAAACATAAATTGACTATTATCGCGTTTCAGAGGGGGTCTTACTTGCAGCCAGAGAAAGTCACAGGGGCTGGCAGGGCAAAGCAGCAACGTGCATAGAAAGTGAGTGTCCAGGGCATGCCGGTGGGGCCCTCCTAACCTGGAGGGCTTCCTGGAGGTGGTGTTTCCTGAGTGTGTCTTGGAAGCATAGGGAAGACTTGTGCCCTCTGTCTCCTTTTCTGGGTCCAGCCCAGGCTGGGTGCTCAGCACCCGGTGTCCTCACTCTGCAGCTTCTGTGGGGTCTGCAGTCCCCACCACTGGCCCTATCACTGAGTCCACTGCTCTGGGGCAGAGGCCCGGGGCCTCCCAGAGTTTTCTGTCACAGGCAAGTCCAGATGTCCAGAGAGCCCAAAGTGATGCTATAGGCCCATGTCTCCCCACTTCTCACTGACCTTTAGGACCTCAGCTTCCTTTCCAATCCTCTCCACGCCCCTCTAAGGGGCATTTGCAGCCTTCTCCTTTCCTTTTTGCTTTTAGGATAGGAATATTCTCCAAACACCACAAACTTACCTTAGGCCAAATTTTAGGCAAATGAACAGTTGCCAGACCAGGGATGCAGTGGCAGAGTAAAGTGTCGGCACAAAGTGTCGGAAGGGCCAGCCCTCCTCCAGGAAGCTGTAAGCAGGAGCCGGCCGGCTCTTCTGTGACGGCTGTTTCGAGGGGACATTTGGGGACACCCGGGGTCACCTTAAGCAAAGCGGCCCCTCCTGTTGCGATGGAGCCTTCTCTGTCGTGCTCATGTAAACCTGGTGCCAGACAGGCAGGCGGTGCTGAATGCAAATCAGTTTGACCTTGAGCTTGAGCTGGAAGAATTTCCCGCTGATAAGCAGCACCTCTGGGATGCCCCACTGTGAGCTGGAACAGGTTGAGGTGCCAGAGGAGAGCAAGGGTGAAGGTCAAAGCCAGACCCAGACCGCAGGGAGGAGCAGAAGCTCAGGCAGCACCCCCCAGGTCACACTTCCCTGCCTGCTAACTCTACTTGTTCTGGAATGTGCCAGGCCTCGCCCCAAGCAGTACATCATCGCAGAGGCATCTGAAGTGCATTTCTGGTTCCCTCCTTCAGGAAAGAGTGGGCTGGGGCAGGGCGTGGGAGCCAAGACTGGTGGTATGATGTCAGGCCGCAAGGGAGGGTCCCCTGCCCGAGACTGCCAGCTGGCCCATGGGCAGGGGGTGATCCTGGGCAGCCGGCTTAACCCTCCACCCACTGGTGGGCCCTGAGCGTGGCACAGAGTTACCTGGAGGGGTTTCCCTTGCCTTCCACTGGGGAGGTGCCTCGTAATGGCGAAGTGTCTGTGCCCTGCTGGGCGCCTTCCTGCGCTGAGGAGGGGCAGAGCCTGCGCCTAGGCGGGTCCCCCTGCTGGGCGTGTCCTGCCCCGCGGCCCCTCCTGCCACCCGCCGGTTCGACTGCAGCCTCCCTTCCCCAGGGAGCTCCCCTCTTCTAGAAATCTGTGCTTCCAGCTCTCAGGCCCTTCATCGAAAGGGCCATCACTGGAGAAGTGTGACATCATTTCCTCATGCCCAGCTCCCCACACGGGGCTGCAAATTAAAATTCACTGAGAGCAGGGGCCCCAGATGTCTAGCCCAGAGGCTGCCCACTGGTGGCCCACAAATTAGGTCAGATGGACTTGCTCAATATTTTTTAAAAAGTTGCCATCATTTAAAAAAAATTATCGAAGTGAAATTCACATAAAAGGAACCATTTAAAATGGCATTTCATACTTTCACAACGTTGTACATCTACCACCTCTATCGAGTCCCAAAACTCTCCCGACACCCCAAAATAAAACCCCATACCCAAGAAACAGCCCTGTATTAGTCAGCCAAAG
>JAQZBX010063861.1:0-16624 GCA_029593785.1 Cabassous unicinctus
ACCAACAGGGTGCTGATGCAAAGTACCAGGAATCTGTTGGCTTTTATAAAGGGTATTTATTTGGGGTTAAAGCTTAAAATTACAAGGCCCTAAAGAGTCCAACTCAAGGTACCATAAGAGGTATTTCCTCACCAAAGTCTGTTGCCATGTGTTGAAGCAAGATGGTGGGTGATGTCTGTGAGGGTTCAGCCTTCCTCTTCCTCTTAAGGCTTCCTGAGCCCAGCTTCTTCTGATCTCAGCTGTAGGCTGGAGGGCTTATTTCTTTCTGGGCCATCTTAGCTTCTCAGGGCTCTTATTTCTTCAGCTGCAAACTGTCAGGCAAATAATTCATGTCTCTCCAGGGCCTCTGCCGTGTCTCTGGCGCTGTCTCTCTTCCCCTGTGTATCTACTTCTGTGTGTCTCCTTGACTGAGTGTCCATTTCTATAGCCCACAAAGGGGACAGGGACTAAAACTGAGTCACCCTAATGATGGTGGTTGAATCAAAGCCCTAATCTTAACATAAATTAATCAAAGACATCTCAACTGAATCTAATAAAATTAAAGGGTATCACACTCAGAGGAAAAGAGCAGTTTACAAACACAATCAAATATCTCTTTTTGAAATTCATAAATAATATCAGACTGCCACAGGTGGTATGATCCATTTTAAGGCCAGAGAGTAAATTTCCTTAAAAGTCATTGGAAGAGTCAGGATAGATTCACATGATAAAGCAGGACATGGTTAGAAATGAAAGCTATCCCTTTTGCTGAAAAAGTCACAAAAGTCTCTGAATTCCCAGTAAACTGCGAATGGGAAAACAAAAATAATTTTTTTCCTTATAATGTAGATTTTGGAAATTGTTGATAAGTATGAATGGATAATTAGAGAACCATGTGAGAATGGAGATTCTCCTATTTCAAATAACTCGACTTTTACAATTGATGTACTTAGGAAAAGAGGAATAGGAATAGAATAATTCATTTAAAGTCAGCTCAGAAATGTAAAACTTACCCTTTAAAGTAGTGAAAACAGCACACATTATAAGAATGCCTAACATTTGCTATTCACTTAAAATTCAGTCAGTAGCTAATTGATACTCTGAACCAGTTACTCAAGGGATTTATGCATGAGACTATTTCTCTACAGACTGCTCAGTGGTACTCTTTCTACTGCCTCATGCAGACATTATCATGGAGCAATCAGAATGAATTTAATTTTCAAGTGATTGCGAATGTGTCATGTTAAGTTACATCTTACTGAAAGACAGCAGTAAGACAGCAGGTTTCTTTTTTTTTTTTTCATAACTATGTCTCAGGATCCTCTATTATGGGCATTTTAATGAGCTACATATTTCCCATGGAGGAAAGATAGTAATTCTCTTACCTGTCTGGGGAGTGATGATGCCACATCAGCAAACCCTTTTTTTTCTTTCTTTCTTCCCTGCATAAGCCCCATGCCTACTGAGGAGGTGAGTCACTGGGGTTTCCCACCTTCAAATTCTTTTTCTTATGACTGAGGAAACTGGGCAATCTTTCTCCAAACACATTTCCCAGGAAGCGCCAACATCTAGCTTGAAAGTCATTTGACTCTTTCCATTGTTTGGAATAGGCATATCCATGTTGTACCCCTGGATGCATGTTTTAAGAACAATATCTCTTGGAGCTGTTGCAGAGAGATTCTGGCTCCAGAGAGAAAGCTTCCAGCCAGGAGTCCATGTTGTGATACTTCTTCCTCAGTACTGAGGGTCAAACTTTACCTGTGTACCAAACTCACACGAGGTGATTTTAACATACTCTCACACTCTTCCAGAGAAGTGAGAAAGATGAATTTTCACCTTTATAAATATACTGACATCCAATTTATGCAGGAATTTAATAACAGAGCTCTGCAATAACCACAGACTTCTCTTTCTCAGAAGTTTATATTTGTTGCCTAGTTTGTTCCTTCTCCAGTAACTCCTTGACAGTGAAGCCCTACCTAGTTATGTCAATTTATTTCCTCTCAGAATACAGGCAGCTGGAGAAACTGTGAATGCAGAAGTAACTCCTAAGACAAGATGCACTTTACTGGGTGGAAGTATGTCTGCAGAAAAGAGTGATCAGTGGCACAATCGTGATGGTCAGGTTGGATGCTTTATTGTAGATGGAGCAACTGTGAAGTTAATGCTGCTAAAGAGAACCTAGATGGTGGATTTCAAATTATGCTTCCATGTTGTTTCAGAGTATTTCAGAATGTTTTCTCTTATAAAATTGTTGTTTTTTTTGATATCCAACATCAGCTCTGTGAAAGGTCCTCAAAGTATGGGTTCAAATTGATCATACTTGAGATTTTCGATTCTTCCAAAAGGAAAAAAAAATCCTCTGACCCTTAGCTTTCTTCATGTAATACACATTCATGAATCATCTTGCCAACATCTAGAGATAATATTGTTAATATAGAAAAAAATGAAACCAAGTTATATATAATCTGCTCAATTAATCTGTCTTACCTATTGACTATAAAAATTCCCAGGAATTTAGCTCCTAATGAAGAATAAAATATGGCATCCATCACAACTTATCTTATCCTTTGCCCCTTCATGTAATTGCATCCTCAATCTCCCAGCCAGCTCAGGTTACAAACACTGCCAAAGACGATTAAAATGATCATCATTTTTCTTCTACATTACTATACTGTTTTTTTTCTCTCGTTATATCCCCTAATCTCCGGGTCCTATTGAGAAGATATTGGGCTCAATTTTAAAAACTGTTTTCAATGAAATTTCTTTTTTTAAAAATTTTTAAAGAAGCTTTAGAGAACATAAATGTTATATTGAAATATATTTTCAGGGAAGTGGGTGTGGCTCAATCGATGGAGCTCCCGTTTACCATATGGGAGGCCCCTGGTTCGCTTCCCGTGGCCTCCTTGTGAGGGCAGGCTGGCCCGCGCAGCGCAGTGGGCTGATGCAGCAAGACCTCACAGCAAGGGGGGATAAGCAGACACAGAAAACACACAACAGCAAATGGACACAGCAAACACAGGCAGCAAGGGGGGGATAAATAAATAAATAAATCTTTAAAAAAAGTTTTTTTTCAATGTAGGGGATTCTAATATACCTCCTCCTCCTCCCCCACCCACACTTTTCCACATTATCAACATCTTTCATTAGTGTGGTACATTTGTGAAAATTGATGAACACATATTGAAGCATTGCTACTAACCATGGTCTATAGTTCACATTAAGGTTTACACTTTGTTGAACACAATTTTGTAGGTTTTGACCAAATTTATAATGGCCTGAATCCATCATTGCAATGTCATGCTGAATAATTTCAGTGCCTCCAAAATGCCCTATGTTATATCTATTCTTCCCTCTCCCACCCCTCAGAAGCTCTGGTGACTGCTGCCTTTATATCAATGTTACAAGTTCTTCCATTACTAAAATAATAATAAATCTGCTTAAGTCCATAGTTGAAAATGCACTTTTGTTGTTTTGATATTGGACATCAAAAACAAACCACAAGAAACAGAAACAAATGCAGAATTTCTATTTCATAAGACAAAATATTCTGTCATAATCTAAGACAAAGTAAAAGTTTGAAATCCATCATCTGGATTCTCTTTTAGTAGCTTTAACATCATATTTTCTTGATTTGCAATAAAATATTAAAGGCATAATTAATTAGTTGACAAGATGTGTGGGCTCCTGGCCTAGAGTTTTCTCTATTTTGTTTGGGTAAAAAGTGGTGTTTCGGATTAAAAAAAAAACTTTAAATTTATGTTTCATTGTTGATTTTTGGAAAGTGAAGAAGAGTGTTGCAGAATTGGCTAGATGGATGAGTGATTCATAGTAACATTTGTATACTAAAAAAGTATTTTAAGGAGAATAATAATTTATGGGTTCAGCTCTATGGCAGTACTTGCAGCCATGAACTGCAACCATGTGGTGAAAAACTGATATACTATTTTCCAAGTGAGAAATAATCAGTGCTATAGGACAAGTCACAATATAGGGTTTACATAATTTGCTGATTCATGTGGGATTTCTGATGGAGACAACCAAGAACAATAACCTGGGGAAGTGGGACTAGAGACAGACTCTCACAAATTTGCACAGTCAGAACAGTTCCACAAGAGAGAAGAGTACCAGGGGGATGTGTGGTGTTATGAGTGAGGTCCAGCCCAAGGGAAGCTGCATCTTTTATCAGTGCTAATGATAACTCAGAGAGGACAATGTTGGACATGAAAAGAGCTAGAAGTTTGCAAATACTTTGAGGCAGATATTTAAGGACAGTGTACATGCAGCACTCAGTTTATTATGAGCAGCTCACACTCTGAGTGTGGAATGAATCAGTGTTCCTTAAGTCTATGGGGACACAGCAATATTGCTAAGAATTTAGAAAACTCTAGCCCATGGGATGCTCCAGGGTCTACCTAGATTGGTTCTGGGAAAGGTCCAAAAAGTGTCCACATTAGGAAGTCTTTTCAGCTGCCTAGTCCAAAAGTTTAGTCTATGCCATGGTTTAGGGCCCATGCCTTAATATGCATGGGATCCAAGGGAAGGATAGTTGCACTTAAAGGAGAAAGAGAAATACATAGAAGGCATTTGGGAAGACCTGGGTGTGTGGGATACATTGGCCCTTTGAAGAAGCTCCTTAGGTATTATTGGTGGAAGGGGCAATTGCTGGCATCATTCATTGGGTCTTAGACAACCTAATTTTTCTAAGATGCATTTTTATAATTAGGGAAATCAATCAACCTACAAAAAACCTAGTATAATTTAATGTTATTGTTTTTGAAGAAATATTTTGCAGCTTTCTGTCTACAATTGAAAATTGATTATATTATAAATTTTAATTACTTGTCTTATATGGAAATCTCTTTAAGAAATAAACTCTATTAAAATATTACCTAAATATTTCCAAAATTTACCCTATTTGTTAATTTTCTATTATTATCTTTAAAGTATTTTTGGGTTCTTTATTTTGTTGCTGTCTCTTTTTTCTTTCTTTTTTTTTTTCCTTAGGTACCATGGGCCAGGGAATGAACCCAGGACCTTGTATGTGGGAAGATGGCACTCAACCACTTGAGCCAGATCCATTCCCTGTATATTTTATTTATGGATTTTTGGTTAATATTTGCACATGCTTTTGTTTATTTTTAATTAAAATTAAAGTTGATTTTTAATCATTTTACCTCTCATAAGATTTATTTTGTGGTATTTTTCTAACTTCTTTTACTGACTTATATCCTTATTTTATGTTGTTCAGTGAGAAGTTTAGAACTGTTGAGTATTCTTATGTTTTGATATTAATTTTCTTTGGATGATATATTCTAACACATTCTAATTAAAATTTTGGTATTGACTAATGGTTTGTTATTGATTTCAGATTTACCAGTGATTAGAAAATATAAAGGTCAAAAATTCTACTATACATGTAATCAATGTTTTCATTAAAACTGGCCAGTGCCACAAACCTTATATTACCTGCATGCTTGCTTTAAATCATTTGTTATATTTTATGCATGAAAATTTATCAGTGATGTCTTCAGTGTGAATTATGTAATAAACAGTTATAAACTAACTGAAAAAATTACTGTTTTGCCAGCAGATGCCACTATGTGCCTTGCCATGTGACAGATGAGTCAAAGATCACCCAGTAGCCAGTCTACGGGAAGAAAGCATCTCCTGATGATGACTTGATTTGAACATTTTTCTCAGCCTCACAACTGTAAACATGTGAGTTAATAAATTCCCATCATGAAAGTAAAAAAAAAAAATCACTGCTTTAGTTTTGAAATTAGCTTTCATGGTATTACAAAGTGACCTTCTGATGTAAAGAATAATTACTAACTGTGAAATTTAGGGTATGTTGTAATTTTGCCATTTGACTTTTTAATGTCATCTTCTTAATATTTTTTATTTATTTCTTTCCACTGCAGTCTGTACAAATTACTCAAGATTATCCTTATTTAAGCTCTATTTCTGCCTTCCCAAATATGGTTTGCATCTCCTTAATAATTTTAGTTCCTAAATTTATTTAAATATCTCAGCCAAATCTGCATTTTAAATCTGCTTTTGTTTCAAATCTTTTGTTTCAATGATTCCAGGTTCTTTTAGTTTTTTTCAGAATTTGGAAGAAAATTTCACCTTTTCAAATTCTCCTTTAAATGCACATCCTTTGCCCACCTTTTGTCTCTTATGAGCCTTTTCTTCTTTTGTTATTTTTTGTGTTTTGCTTTGTTTTAATGAAATAGATTTTGTAGTGTATGAAACAGGTGTTATGTTTTATCTTTTTTGCATATCCATAATCTTTGGGAGATTACAATGATCTAGGATTGCTCTTTCCCTAAATATGTTGGGAGATTTTGTTTTGCTTTTTCTTCAGTGTTTACCTGGGTGTTGTTTTACTTGGATTTTTAAAACTTAAACTGGAGGATAAATGTCAGTGATTTTTAGTTTATGTTATGTCTTGTAGTCACTTGGTGGGAAAGTACAGTGGATATCTGGAAGTTTCATTCTGATATAATTTTCCCAATAGCTTTTCCTCAAAATAATTGGTAACTTTCCTCTGGAACCATATCTAGCTCCCCTTGGCTCCCAGCCATGCCACTTATCAACAGAACTAATTTTCCCTGCAATGGATCCATCCTCTATATGGAAATACTCCTCTAATAGGATATTTAATGTCCCATAGCCTGCTATATTCTACATTTTATTTTTCCAAGGTAAATTTTACATAGGATGGTGCTTAGCAAAGAGGGTTTTGCTCTCTGTGTCCAAGTGTTTTTTATCAAATTTCAAAATACTTAGGCACATGATCTATGGAATATGTATTACAGGCTTATGGGAGTTCCATAGATTTAGGACTGTTCTGTTTACAGAGATCTTTCTTTGTCATTATCTTTTCTTTTGTTGGAGCTATTAGATATAAAGTGAGAAGTTATGGAAATATTGCTTTCACTCAACTAATATCTAGCTATCTCCTTAAAAAACAGTGGTATTTTTAGAATTCATTTCAAACTTTCCTGTGTTCAGTAACATATAATATTTGTAATGAGTAATGAGGATATGTGATATATTCAGAAAAATGCTATTATAAACAAGTTAAAGTTAAATGGTATGTATGTGCAGAATTAAATTCTTTCCTTGTATTCTGCCGTGAGTCTGTGGAAAATGCCTGGATAATCCTATTGCTCTCTTTGAGTTTGCTCATGAATGTTTACTCTGAAGAATTAATGATTCATAATGATTGGGGATATGTTCATCATGGAAATATATCTGTATGGAATATAAAGCCTGATACTTGAGGGCTCAAAAACAGGGGAGGATATGGGTTAGGGTCTGACTTGCAGTAACAAAGGGCAGACTAGTAATAGATACTTTTGCATAAAATTTACTAGGAGAAAATAAATTTTTAAAGGAAATATTTATTTTTGGAATATAAATGAAATGTTTGAAGCTTCCTACTTGGAGACCATGGGGGAAAATGATTAAGCTAATAATGAGGATATTGCAGGGTGTTTCCATTTTTGGAATTCGAATATTGAGGTGGAGTTGATGACAAGTTGCCACATTTATAAATGCCCCTTAATCACATTAATATTATTAATAAGGGTAGAACCACATGTGCTTAGGACAGTTACAATTCATGGGGGATTAGAAATTTGGGAGATATTTATGCAGAGGTTGAGGATGAGATCACAAGTAGATGGATTAAGGCATAAATTCAGGGAATTTTACTAAATCATCTCACTGAGCATTTAACAGGGTTGAACCCTGTTAAATTGAATTAAAGGACTGGTGCTTCTATAGTACTTCCATAATTAGTAGCTTACCGAGCAGTTTTATGTCCCACAGATCTATCACAGGAATTTCTCTATCATTGTTGTTAGTTCCACTTAAGTTCTACTTAAGACTTCACTATGGACCCTTGAAGAGTACATGGTGATATGCCATTTCCTGATTAGGTCTTTGAATAAGTATGAGGTGCTGGCAATTAATATCCCTGCATCATTTCAGATATTGATAAGGCCATGCCCACCCAGAAGTAATAGGATAGGTACAGTGGGAAGTTAGCAAAGTTAACTTTCATTTAATACTAGGATATCTGATCATATCTCTTGGGGTTGAAAAGAACTGGCTCTCCTTACTTCATTACTATATTGCTTAAGTAAATTTATTTAATAAAATAGAGATATGGGGATCTACAAAGGTCAGAGGGAAGAAAGTAAGATTTATCAAGAAAATGTCATATCTATGACTGAAGTTATCACAGAATATCTACTTAAACAAAAAGGGTCTCTACTATTATGGATACTTTTGTTCAATGTTTCCAAATTAATTAAAATATTGTTATCAGAATAATTTAATTGAAGATAATCTGCTGAAATTAAAAAATATATATATTTTGAAATTTCATTCCAACATGAAGGAATTAGAATTACATTGTAAATAAGTTAAATATTAATTATCATTTTGAGAAATTACATTCAGGAGAATTCAAAAGTTTTTTTCCTACCATATTTTCAGGCATCTCTTCATTCATTCATTTGACAATGGTATCAACTATCTACTAGTTGCTTTGATCTGTTTTAGACTCTCTTGGGAAAATCAAAGAGACATAAAATGAGAGATATAACTTGTGCAGACTTCTAAATGGATTTTTGAAAGAATATCGTGGGCTTGAGTGCTGTGAAATCATCAGCTATTGTGAGGAAATAGATATACAACTTAGTCAAATCAAATACTTAAAAACAAAGGTTTTGGGATTGTATAATATTAAAGGACTATTTTATTTTTCTGCAGGCTTAAGGCAAGGCTCCTTAGTAATATTAGATTGAAAGAAAGGACTGGTGCTTCTATAGTACTGGCATAATTAATAGCTTACTGAGTAGTGCCATTTTGTAAATCATACATGGTTTCTTAATTTGTAATTGAAGATCCTTTTCCTTGCTTGTTTCCTTTACCAGGAAGCACATTTTGCATTCACACTTTGAATGATTGTTATAATGTAAATGATTCCAGATAAAGAAATTTAAGTACATATGGATGTAAAAATAACAGATACCATTTCATTTCCTAAAAATCAAAAGGATCCTTGGTCACTGAAAAAGAAAGCAGGCAAAAACCAACAAAAACAAATAAAAAAACAAACACTGGGGGAAGGAAGAGGAAATGTAGATAATGTGTAGAATCAAAATCAATTTTGCCATGTATTCAGAAGAAATGCATCCAAGCTTTGCATTTCTCAGTAAATAGATGCCTTTGAGAAGGTCATATAAGCTCTCAGGAGTTGTTTTTTAGTTAATGGTAATCACATCTAATTTATTTCAGCAATGTAGACTTAGAAATAATTTCCACAATTCTTGATGATGAGAGAGATTTTTCCATAATAGAAAATTTCTTAAAGATTCAGTTTTCTGTCTTTAGTTGGAATTACATGAATTTCTTCCTTTGTGTGACTAGAAAAATAAGGGGTAAATTTGGAAAGAAGCAAGGCTCTCAAGTGTTCCCTGTAACAGAAAATGGTATTTGTTAATATGCCCATTGTTCTCTATTTTGAAAAACCTTAGAAGACAACTAAGAAGTGAAATGGGTAGAATGGACACATTAGGAAAATGGATAGATGTATGTTACTAGCTCTAAGGACATAAACTTATACCAGTTTAGCATAGGACACTTTTATGAGAGGTGACATTGTCACTCACTTGACCTTGTATAATATGCCATCTTTCTCAGCTCTGCCTCAGTATTCTGGAAACAACTTTGCAAATGGGGAATTTGAGGAGTGCCAATGAAACCAGCCTGACAGGTTTCATCCTTTTGGGTTTTCTGATCATTCTGTTTCAGAAGGCTCTATTTATAATCATTTTGATCTTATATTTAGTAACTATTTTGGGTAACACCACCATCATACTGATATCTCCTCTGGAACCCAAACTTCACACTCCAATGTATTTCTTCCTTTCTCATCTCTCCTTCCTGGACCTATACTTCACCAGCAGTGTGATTCCCCAGCTCCTGGTAAAGTTGTGGGATCCCATGAAAACCATTACCTATCAGGCTGCATTGTTCAACTCTATGTCTCCCACACACTGGGTACCATGGAGTATGTTTTGCTCACAGTGATGTCCTATGATCGCTGTGTTGCAGTCTGCCATCCCCTCCATTACACTGTCTTTATCCCCATCTCTGCATGATCCAGGCCTTCATGGCATGGCTCAGTGGGGTGGCCACAGCCTGGTATAGTCTACTCTCACTCTTCAGCTGCCCTTCTGTGGTCATCACCAAGTGGACCATTTCATCTGTGAGGTCCCTGTTCTCATCAGGTTTGCTTGCATGTACACCACTTTCAATGAGGTTGAGCTTTTTGTGACTAGTGTCCTCTTCCTTGTAGTGCCTGTCTCATTCATCCTGGTCTCTTATGGCAACATTGCCCAGACTGTTTTGAGGATCAAGTCAACCACTGGGAAACAGAAAGCATTTGGGACCTGCTTTTCCCACCTGTTGGTGGTCATCATCTTCAATGAAACCATCATCTTCATATATCTGCAGGCAGCCAAGAGTAAATTCAAAGACCAGGGAAAGTTTGTTTCCCTCTTCTACACTGTGGTGTCCCCTATGCTAAACCCTCTTATTTATACTCTGAGGAATAAAAAGTTTAAAGAGGCTCTTAAGAAAGTTCTAGGAAATATTCTGTATATGAATTTTACATGATTTTCTAAGAATTCCTAAAAATGATACTGTGATGAAAACTTTCGAGAAGGACCAAACTTTGGCCATTTTATTCCACTTTCTTTTAATTAGTTGCTTACTCAATTTTTAACATTGTAAAAATACTATGGAATATAAGAATCTATTCCTGACTTTGCTATGACCCAATAGCAGCATACGGTGAAATGTTTATTCAATCTATGTTTCAGTGTCTATTCTTCAGAATGTATTAATTAAGTAGCAAATATGAGATTCCTTTTAAATGCTAAATCTTTACAAGATGAAACTGAACATGAAAACATTCAAGGCATTCATAAGGTCATTTGTCCTGTGCATCATTCATTTATTAACAATGCAAGTTTTTCAATCTTGCAGCCTCCCCATAGCTGTAGATGTACAAGTAGCTTAATTCTTTCCAAAGTTTGAGAACTGGATGTACGTAGGATGGCTGCATCTTGAACAAACTGTCATGAAGCAAAGACTTTTTATTTCCCCCTATATTCCATCCACTTAGAATTTAGAAGAGATGTGTAGAGGGGCAAAAACACCATGAAAACTAAAGCCATACTTTAAAATTGGTGGACTTAGCAGCTGGCAGGAGCCCAGTTCTCTAACTGTAGAGTTGAATATGTAGTTGAATGAATGAACCAGTTCTAAGAGCCTAACAATGAATTCTATTTCCTGAAATGAATCACAGCTGTATTATATTTTTTGTGTCTTGAAAACACATGTAATTAATATTTATTATTGTTATTATAACCTATATTTTGTATATAAAACATTTTCTCTTCATTTTGTATTTTATTTTATGGATAAAATCTTAACTAAAGATCTTTTACTATTTACTATTAAACACTGATAATCATTTCTCATGATTTCACTCTAAGTAGTCTCTTTATGTGCAATCCTTTTCTGAAAATGAAGAACTTTTGCGTATTGATTTTGGGAAATTTTGTGCGAATATATGAGTCTACATTCTTTTTTTTTCATGATAGCAATTAATGGATTGTATGGACTATTGTAGGCAACAATCGAGGTTTCAAACATACATTAAAATAAAGATTTTTATTGAGATGAAAAAGAATATTCTCATCTCAGTAAAGTGGGAAGGTCTTGTAGGTACAAGTGTGTTAATCATTTCATTTAAAGAGTAAACAAGTCAAGGAAGGACTGACTCATCAATTATGACTTCTAAGAAGCAGAGCAAGTTGTCCCAGAGAGACCAAAAGATGTGAAAGTTTAAGTCAAATAAACAAGAAATTTTAAGAGTCAATATATGTAGAGAGGTTAGCATGTTTTTATAAGTGAACTAAATTATAAATTATGAAAATATTAAAGGAACAAAATAAAATGTAGTATGACTGGACCAAAGATGTATAGTTGAGATGAGAAGACAGAAAACTGTCTGAATTGATCAAGTAATGAAGGGTCCTTTGTGCCAGATAAGGAGTTGGAAAAGTACCAAATGGGAAGCAGAAGTCTTGGGGTAGTTAAGTAGATTTGTATTGTAGAAGTATGACCTTGGAGAATATTTTCATTCATCACACCTTCCCCTCCTGTCACTGTCTGGGCAGGGGACTGCAGCTGAATAACTTCTCTTCCCTGGGATCACTTGATTACCCACATCTGGTGTCAGGTCCAAACTGAGAAATTAATTGGATATGAGATTCGCTGATAACAGATTTCCCGACTTCTTTTGGATGCATGTTGTTAAGAAAGCAGAGATAATGACTTGAGGATAATCCATGAATTATGATAATACATGTTTGTTAAAATTTTCAAATGCCAGATTCATTAAAGGAATTTAAAAAAAATGTTCCATGGTGATTTTTATTCCCAATAAATAGTACCACAAGCCACTCTGTTGTATCTCATATTAGGCAATGTATTAGTCAGCCAAAAGAGTGCTGATGCAAAGTACCAGAATTCTGTTGTCTTTTTTAAAAGGGTATTTATTTGGGGTAGAAGCTTACATTCACAAGGGCCTAAAGAGTCCAACTCAAGGTACCATAAGAGGTACTTTGTCACCCAAAGTCAATTGCCACATGCTGAAGCAAGATGGCAGATGTCTAAGAGGGCTCAGCCTTCCTTCTTAAGGATCCATGGTCCCAGCTTCTTCTGATCTCATCTGTAGGCTTTCATAAGATTCATCTCTCTCCCCGGGGGGCTTGTTTCTTTCTAGTTTCAGGTGCTCTGTTGTCTTTACAAGGTCAGCTGTGGACTATCAGGCTCATCTCCTTCCTGGGGCCTCTGCCTGTCTAATGAGCTGTCTCTCTTCCTCTGCTGTGTCTTTTTCTGTGTGAGTGTCTGCCCACCAAGGAGGTGAGGATTCAATACCTTACTGACATGACTGAATCAAAGCCCTAATCTCAATTTAACCAAAAAATATAACCTTTAAATTTATTATAATCAAGGGGTATTATGTCCAGAGGAACTGACCAGTTTACAAACATAGTCTATATCTCTTTCTGGAATTCATAAAAAATATTGAAATGCTACGGTAATATAAAAATAAAAAACAAGTTATGTCTTCAGAGTTGAGAAAGTTCAAGGAAAGCTAAACAAATATAGGGCTAATGTATTGACCTAGATGTTGAAGGAGGTATAGAATTTAGACTTATAAAAACTCTATGTTATTTCAACATGTCAACTAAATTGATGTAGTGAAAAGAACACCAGACTCAGAAAATGTGTCTTGGGTTTTATTCTTACTACTTCCTATAAGTACAAATCCGTACTTATTTTTGACTCATTTTACTCTTTGTTTAATGAGTTACCGGCGTTAGAACATAAGATACCTTCTTTCTGCTTAAAATTTGCAATTACCATTGGAGATTGAAGAGTTAAAAAGGTGTGAGCATATTTGAGATTTATTTAGGTGTTATTTGTAATTTGGGGGACTTGTTATGAAGGATAAAAAATATAAACTTATTGATGGTCACATTGATGATAGGCCTAAGTTTCTAACTTGTATAAATTTGATTATGATGATTCCAATTACTTTGAGAAGAAACATAATAGTGAAAGCAAGGGCTTAGATTTGACCAAATGCTTAGATTTGAGCATTTGTGGTGTTTCTTCAAGTGGAGATGTCCATTTGAATATGAGGATCTGGTCCTCACTAGAAGAATATATTCATAATTAATTTAGTGATTAGCAGATGGGTTCACTTAGGAAAAAATTAAATTGTGGTAAGAGATGAGGATGCTGGATTTATGTTTGAGTAATCCAACACTTAAAAGTTTGGCAGAGAAGAATAAGATTACAAAAGAGACAGCAAATCTAAACATAGCTCCAGATGATTTGACTATGAAATTTCTTTGCACCAAGAAATAAAGATGTTGCTAGTTATAGAGAGTTATATGATGCAGATAAGCCAAGTTACAGGTGGAAGGATTAGCTTTAAAGGGGATGGGAGAGATGTTCTTTCTTGTAATTGGAGGGAAGGAGGAAGGAGACAACACAGGCAAGCTGCTTATTTTTTATGTTGGGAAGTCTGATGGCTTCCTTTACAAAGTAGGAAGTCCCAGAATGATGCTGTATCAAATGAGCAATCCTCCACATTAGGGAAATATGCATAACCATTGTCCCTTGTTGATCCCCTGAAGTTAGTTACTTCCTCTGCTAATTGCCTGCTGGGGACACAGGCTGCCATAGGAGATTGAGTAAATGTGAATAAACATGAGCTTGCCATAAAGGGATCCTGCCCACTTCCAGATCCCCTTCTCTCCCAAATCTCATTATGACAAACAGTTTTTTCAGGTGTTGTTCCTGTGAGAAATATGAGTCTTCAAAAGACATTGTTCTGAATGTAAGTTGCCTGATGGGTCAAGACCAGGTTTGACACAGAAACACAAAGCTAAGAAAATGCTATATAATGTGCTTTCTGAAGATGTGGAAACTACCAACACATTTATATAGCCTTGGTAGTAAGACTTCAGTTGAATTTAGCATTACTTGAGTGCACTTTTGTTTTGAATGGATTTATAAAAGTTCTTGAGATAGCAACCTTATAGTTTTCTGTCACTGCTGGACTTGTTTGGTCATTAACGTAACATGAAATGTTGCATGAGAAAGTTAAACTATTTGTATTTCAGGGCTTTTTTCCCTCAATTATGGGAATGTGGTAATTTTCTGTTGCTATTCATAAGGGCAAGGTAGTGTCTTGCAACTAATTAGTATAATTCATTCATATTTTCAATTTAAATCACCTCTTACAGGAATAACATAGAGATGATAGATGGTAGATGATTAGATAGATAGATAGATAGATAGATATAACTAAATAGATATAGAAATCTAGGTCCATAGAGAACAGATGGTAAATATATAGATACATAGATACATAAATAGTTGCATAAATATTTACATCAATAGATACATAGGTATATAAAACCAACACCCTGGAGTTCTCAATTCAATGTTATATTAGTCTTCTGTAAAAAGTTTCTTATGAGAATTACCATACAGTTATACAACTCAAGCTCTTTGTCATTGCAAGCCTTTGAACTCTGAACTCTCTGCAATCTCAAATGGAGGAATAGTGTAAGTACCATGTCACTAAATTGAATTATTAGGTTTGATTTTATTGAGAAAGAATAAAATGTTTTCCAGAGCATCATTCATTATTTCCTTTATTAACATTGTGATCTCATTAGTCAGTTTCCTCATAGAGATGTGATTGCATTTTATTATGCTTACAGGGGTCAGCAAGTTGAGGGATGAGATAGCATGAATCAGAATGTGCAATGGAGAGGACAGCTGCTTATACATCAAATCAAGCCTTTCACTGCTCAGGTGGGAAACTTTTAAACACATGAGCAGATACTGAGAACTCTAAAACCATCGGTCTTGTACTTTCACCGAAAGGCAAGATAGACGCGGAGGAACAACATCTGGAACATGGAGTAGAACAAAAGAAACATCAGTCTTATAAGACATGGTCATGGATTTCCAGCCTGTTCCAAGGCTTTTGACAGGCAGGTGGCTTGAGAACTGAGCAAGGTTTGAGTGTCACAAAAGTAAAGGTAGCATATCTTTTATCCAGAAAGACCCATGAGAGAGTCTGGCTGTGGGAAATAGGGCAACTAAAATGCATTAGTTTACTCAGCAAACATTTATCATTTCCTATGCTTTAAACTCCATACAAATTACATTTACTAAAATCTGTAAAACATGACCCTTCACTTTAAGAAGAAGCTTATGGTTTATTAGAAATGTATAAGTGTAAAAATTTAGATCAGTGGCATCTAATAGTCTCTATAATAGAAGTAAGTTCAGGATACAGGATGGATTTATAAGATAAGAATTGATAAATCTATCTAGTTGGGGTGTGGGGCATATGATGGCTGATCAGAGTCAAGGAAGACTTTATACATAAGTGACCAGCATTGAGTCTTGAAAAGGGAACAGAGGCTTTCCATGTGATGGGAGTTGTGGGACAATATCCTTTGATAAGAAGAAGCCTAAGAAAATGTATGACTGAGTGAAAGGACAAGTAGGGGGAATGCAAACCACTCAGAATGGCAGCATGATATATTAGATATGTGGGAGAAGGTGGTGGATGTAGGGAGGGCATAAACCATCACAAGGATGGTGTTCAATGCCTTGTGGATAGTACACATTTTTCTTGTATATACCAGGAATGATTCAAAGGGAAATGTCATATTTGATAGATATATATAAATTTGGCTGCCGTGTGAGGCTTAATTAGAATGAACATTAGGACAAAGAGCATGGACTTCATGACATCAAAACTTGATCCTTTCTTTAGCCCCTTTTTCCCCCCTTCTTTCCTCCCTTCTTTTCCCCTTCTTCCCTCACTCCCTTCCTCCTTCCCTCCCTCCCTCCCTCCGTTTCTCCCTCCTTTCTTCTTTTTTTCCTTCTTTTGTTCTTTCCTTCTATCCCGAAAGCACTCCACAAAATCTGATAAGATATTGTGAAACAT
>JAQZBX010063862.1:0-16613 GCA_029593785.1 Cabassous unicinctus
AATTCATAGAGAAACTAGAAAACAGGTTACAAGGGGCCAGGTGGGAGTGGGGAATGGGGAGTCAATGTTTAACTGTATGGAGTTTCTGTTTGGGTTGATGGAAAAGTGATGGTAATGGATGGTAGTAATGGTAGCACAATAACGTGAAGGTTAGTAACACCCCTGAATTGTAATTCTGAAAATAGATAAAATGGGAAATTTTATCTATTTTCAGAATTACAGAATTTAGGTTGTATATACATTATCAGAATAAAAATTTAAAATTAACCCATAGAATTGTACAATACAGAGTGAACTCTAATGTAAATTATGAGCTATAGCTAATAGTATACATATAATAATACTGCTTCATCAATTGTAACAGTTACCACACTAATGCAAAATGTTAAAAATAGGGAACACTGTATGAGGAGAGTGTATATGTGAACCTTCTGCATGATTTTTCTGTAAACCAACAGTTGCTCTAATAAAGAAAAATTTAATGGCTTAGAATAATAAATATTTTTTAATTTTTGTGATTCTGTGGGTTGACTGAGCAGATCTTCTGGTGTGCACCAACTTGACTGGGACTACATAATCTAGGATGGCACCACTCACATATATGAAAGTTAATAAACTGGCGAAGGGAAAACTGACTTAAGACAGCTCAGCTCTGCTCCATGTGGTCTCTCAACCTCTAGTAGGATATTCAGGGTTTCTTTACACAGTGATCTAAGGGTTCCAAAGAACAATAACAAAGTGTAAGTTCCTCTGTTTGAATCACATTTTCTATTATACTATTAAGCAATCAAAGTCAGACTGTCAAGCCCAGGTTCAAGGGGGTAGAAAATAGACTCCATCTCTTGATGGGAGGACTTACAAAATAGTTGTGGTCTTTTTTTATTAGTCATCTAATACATATCTTCAACTTTGCATTAGTTATCAATAGCCTTGTTTAAGATTTGAGATATAGAGAAGTTTTTCTTATTGCATAGCTAACGTTACTTCTCCACTTCTGAATGGATGTGGAAATCTCTCTTCCCGTGTTATACTCTTCATTTCTTTTTTTCTCTACCAAATTTCCTAGAATGTAGATATACTATGAGGAGTGAAGAGAACCATTGACCAGGTAATGGGAACTATCAAGATTAATGTGAGAGGAGGCAGGACCATTATTTATTCCTTTTTTTCCTATCGTAAGTGAAAAGAACAAACAATCCAGAAATTTCTCATTTGTGTTGCATTCCCATGATAGGATCTATGAATAGCTTTAGTCTTGAGGAAAAAACAATACTGGTAGTTAAAATTAGCAAAGACAGGGAGCAGATGTAGCTCAAGTGGTTGAGTGCCTGCTTCCCATGTACAAGGTCTCTGGCTCGATTCCCGGTGCCTCCTAAGAACAAACAAAAACAACAACAACAAAATTAGCAAAGACAGAACAAATGTGAGATCTGCAGTGGGAAGTTTATTTTATCTCAAATAATGGAAAAGTAATTTTTTCTCAATATTGCAAAAGAAATATGTAAGTTATCCTTAATATGGAAAAGTAAGCTAGTCCAATTTTGAAAACAAAAATTTAAAGGCAATAATTAAAGGGCTAAAGCCAAACATAATTCAGCTTGTTCTGCTAACAGTATTAGAATAATGAAAATCTAGTTTTCAGAAAGAACATATAATGGCAGCCATTTTGTTTCACATAATCTAATCAAGAACACTTCATCATGTTTAAGTGACAAGAAAGAGTTTCATTAACATCTTAATGGCAAATAAATAGCCACTGTCATCATTGGTAGGAAATGTCTTTCAACACCATTTCAGATTTCTTAAAATGGCAGGAAACATGATTTTGTTATTGTAGTGTTAATGCAGTTAGGGTGTGTAATAGTCCCATGAAAGTAAAAACAGAGCATGAGATTTAATGACAATCACCATGACTTTTTGGTTTATGACAAAGTGAACTATATGCATTTGATTAAATCCACCTTTTTCTTGTCAGTAAAACCATTGGTAGTCCATCACAGAATGGTTATTCCAACCTAATAATAAAGGCATCAGCAGTGGGATTTAAAGTAAAACTATACATATGAAAGTAAAAATAATCCATACTACTTTACACTGGTATCTTAAAATATTGCATTTCTTACTTTTGTGTTTAAACCCACTCCTAACCTTTTCTTTTATTTGGTCAATACATAAAAGAATCTTCATGAAATGTTTTTACCTTAATAACCCAAAACGCAAAATAACATGTAATTTTGTGATATTTCATTTAACTCAATAATTGTTTCCATATTTTTTGGCCCTCTCTAGCCAGTGTCAAACTGTTTTGATTATTAGTTGATGAAAATGAGGAAACATTTTTTCCCCTCTACACTGCTATTCAGCTTTCACTTAATAACAGCTATTTCCTCTGATATCATGCCTTGCAAGCACTGCTTAACCATTTAATTCATGTGCTTCAGATTTCTGACTTTACTGCAAAGTAATCCTATGTGGAAGCCTATCTCTACTCCCAGAAGAAATTTTATCCTTGGCAGCTATGGTGTCCTTCAGAATTTAAAGAAAAAGAGACCACCATGACTGCAAAAGTACTGTAATGCTCTCGTTCTTTTGAAAATATAAAAATCCAGAGACAAACGAGTAGATGGAATACTGTATGCAATTCCTTCTCTTAAACTACAGCAGAGTAAAAGGATATTTGCCAAGCTTAACAATTTTCCTTACCCAAAGAATAAAATAAGTTAAATATGACCAGAAATATTTTATTCATTTGCTTTTTTATTTATATTTGGCTTTGTTCCAAAAATTTAGAATAATAAGCACAGAAATTTTTTATCTCAGGTAGGTTTCAAACTCAGTGACGTTAAATAATTGGGAATTTTTCAAACTTCTTTTTTTTTTTTTAAAGCAAGTTCCAGACTGTAACTGACAAGGGTCTTGAATCAAGAAGGAAAGTGGCCCAGAAGTCACCTAGTCATGTCTCACCTGGATGTACGTTTGACTCTCAAATTGCTATGACAGAACCACCTTTGTGCTTACCTCTAGCAATTAACCTTTTAGCTCCTATTCTTCTTCTCTCACCTCAGGAGCCAACAGAATTTCAAATCAATTTTAAGTGAGGACTCAAAGGAAATTACTACAGCGATGCCACTTTCGTGATTAAGTCTCCCACTCACACATTTTACTGAGAGCTGGGGCCACTGTAGCTCACTGAGAAAACATCATTCCTCTCATCCAAAGCTGACTGCATGAGGGATGACTGGCTTATAGGTTTATGCCTGTGCTGGCCTCACTCTGAAAGAGACAATTTAGCCTCCTGGCTGTTTCCAAAAGACATTAGAGATTTTGACAGACTGGTATTCCTGGTTTTTTCTTCCAATCAGGCCTAGAATTCTGGAGTCAGTCCTGCCGTCCACCTGAATTCCAAGGCATCCTTTGATTGGTAATGGCTCAAGGTCAGAGTATTTTGCCAAGGCCCGTAACAGTCAAGACTCTGCTGCTCACAAATCTGAATAGTTTGTAAGGAGTCACAAATATTAGGGCAAAATTCTGTGATGCACCCACCTCAGGGACACACTTCCACTATGAGAAATCACAGGGAGATGTTGGTAAAGGAAAATTAAAGATTCTTTCTCTAACACTGAACACTACCTACACGCATGGTTTCAAGGTGTCAAGGTACAATGCCAGTTGGATATATGTTTCATGTTTTGATTCCATTTTGAGCTATATGCTGAATGGATTTCACTCTTATCTTCCCATAGTGGAGAATTTATGGTAAAATGGAATCAGAAAAAGTTTCATCCCATTCCACCTATATTATGGGGGGAAATAATAGTGAGAAATAAAAGAAACACAAAAATATTTCTTTGATCAAAAAAGACTAAAGAAGACACTAAAATCATTGGATGACCCCTAAAAAAGACTTGCCTAAAAGTAAATCCACCAAGTCTAAGAAAACCAAGTCTTAATTGTTAATTCAAACACAAAACTCTTTAAATGACTTCTAAGTGAGGGCACATTTTTTCTTTCCTAATGTTTGTATGTACTCTGAAAGGGAAGTTAAATATTGTGATTTTTCAATGTTGTTTTGCTAGTGTTTTGATCCAAAGAGTTCAATTTACTCAACTTGCCCTGAAAAGTATGTGATCTTCTTACTTTCCAGAGCATAATTTGGTGTGTGTGAGGAACTGGAAGGGATTAGAAGAAAACCACAAGACATAGGTCTCTTCTGGCTATTATTATTATTTGGCACCAGAACTTGAGCCTGAAAGGTTTATTTCCGAAAAGTTTAAAACACATCTTGTGTGTACCATGCAATTATCATATTATATATTATATTTTTACCTCCTTGAAGGAAATTTGCTCTTCTAGTTTGGGTCCCAGATGGCATAATTCCCTAGACCTATTTTACATGTCTGTGTCTGTATGTGTTTATAAATATATTTTAAAGCACACGTGTGACAGATCTGACAATTCTCCAAACAGCCAACGACCTTTCTAGCTAGACAGGTCCTCGGCTGGCTCTCAAGTAGGACAAGTGAAAAATCATATTGTTTGGCACTCGGCAGGTTTGGTATTCCTGTCCAAACTTCTGTCTTTAATATTCACATAATCTTCAGCCAGTTTCTTGCAGTTTTCCTTGTTGGGGCATGTGGCAATGCTCCCACCTAGTGGAGCTTGCCTATCCTTTGATGAGCACACTGCAATCTAACCCTAACAACAAAGTCCCCACTTGTGGTTGAGGTAAGTAGCCTTAAGACCCCTTTTCCCAAAATATTACTTCCTATGACAAATAACAACCTTCAATCTGTCCATAAACTCCAACATTAGATTCATTCTTTGGAATGTTAGCCATCAAAGATGGCAGCATTATTTTCCATAGATTGGTATTTTAAATACATCTAATACATAGGAAAGCAAAGAAGTTTTTCCTACAATTTCCTCTAATTAACATATATATTACTAATTGCCAACTGAGAATGCATGTGAATATAAACATAAGTAGTGCTCAGAATATAACCTAAAGAACATGCAACAAAATGTTAACAATGATTACTGTAGTCTCAATGCAACTGAAAGGTGCAGGGTGGGGTGTTTTGCTGGGGTTTTTGTTTGTTTGTCTGGATTTTATGAATTGAGACAATAGTTTTCAAATTAGACAAATAAATATTTATCCACTAAGCACAAAAATCAACCATAGGAACCAAATTTCCAAGCTGGTGAGGAACACAGAAAGCATCTGGTGCAATACCTTTTTATTATAGATGAGGAAGCCAAGCTCAGGAAAACTATGTGACTTATCTAAGGTAACACAACTAGTTACCAGAAGAATTCCAGCTTCTGGGCTTCAGTTCCAGTGCCTATACCACTATATCATGATATAATCAACCACTTTGATTGGATTTCTTATATGTTTTCTTGCCAGTGTTCATCACACCCTGACTGTGATTTTCCTTTGAACAACAATTTAAGGTCAGGTATTATTGTAGGAAAGGGGAACAGTAAGGGTAGGAGCAATAAAACTCTTCCATGATGATATCCTACCTAAGCAACAATAATGCAGTATTGGTGGGAGGCATCCAGTTATCTCAGCCGATGAAAACATCCCTGATAAGAAATAACACTAAAGCCTTGATTAATATTTTGAGACTTCCTTATTAAAATATTCTCAAGATCACATAAAATAAGTATGACATACAAAATAAAATACCCAAGGCTCTACTAAAAGCTTAAAAATCTCTCTGAAATATTGAAAAAGCAATAATTCCTCCCTGACACGGACTTAGTAAAGCCTCTAAGGAGTTCTCTTCTGTTTCTCAGACTACTTCTTGGCCTACTTGCAAATAAGCAGAAAATAGCATAAAAACACTATTGACCAAGTAAAATAGAATCATTTTCTATTCATTTTCAGTAAAAAGGTGGTTCTAATCTAGCTTCCATCATTATTGTATGTGCTGTCATTTGTTGAGCCCTTACTACATTCCAGATGTTTTATAAGCATCTCTATCACAATCACCCTTCAAGGTATTGTAAACCCTTATTTTACCAATGAAGAATATAAGGCTACAAGAGCTACTTACCCAAGTAGCTTACACAGAGACACTTCCATTTCTGCCCTCATGGACTCTAAATATTTACTTCTCTAATTGCATTTTAAGTACTTCGTATGCTAGGTGCCAGCAAGTTATATCTAGGATCCTGTTTACAAGTATCCAACTAACCAAACCATTTCAGCAGTTGGTCACATCACTCACTTTACAAGCATCTTCCTCAGGAGACAAAAGTATATAGACACAAAATTAACTGTTCCCTCTTAAAGAGGCTGAGAGTATTCAAGGATACAGCAGGGGAGCCGTAAGACACACTCCTCAGAAAGAGAAAACATTTAATCTAGTTCTTTCATAGAATCTCATGAGGAGGGAGGTAAACTTCCCAGTCACCCAGAACACCAAAACTTCATTTGAAAAATAAGCTAATCTCTCAACCAGCAATGGGGCTTGCTCTCTGGCAGAGAGAGAGAGGAAACTTGGAGAGAGAGAGGAAGCTTGGAGAGAGAGAGGAAGCTTGTTGTGAGACTACAGTATTTGCTTCTTCAGTGCTATTATTTTGGTACCTTTCACAAGCAGTAAATCCTTTGAAACCTAACAAGTAATCACTGAGAGATTGAAACTAAGGCTGCTAGAGTTGCAAAGCTTTTACCGTCTCACTGGAGTAAATCATCATTGTTCACTATTCTGAAAAGAAACGGCCTTCAATTCTATGGGTTAATTCTTAGCACCTGCTATATCTCTGGCACTATGCTAGAAGCTGCAAGGAATACACACATGTACAAACACACACCCAAAACATAGTAATTCCTGTCCTCAAGAAACTTAATATAGGAATAAAAAAGCAAGCTACTTCTAAATAATAAGAATTTTAATGAAGCTTTTCCAGCATCTTAACAAGAACAGATTCATCAGAGTTGGGACATTCCAAAATTGTCAAATACAAATATAAAAATTACAGAATTTGGATAGGTCAAGATCCTAACAGAAAACAGAATTCTCACCACATGGTTCAAATAAAGAGATGACAATGAAGGGACTAACTACAGATGTGTAGGCAAGATTGACCTAACAAACAACCGGGGTGGAAGCAACCATGGGAAGCCATTACCACCTCTAGGGCTGAAGGGACAGGGGGAGAAAACAGTGTTTCAGGAGCCCAGTGAGAGCTGGAGCTGAATTATGGAGGAGCACACCTTCTGCTGGAGAAACAGCTGCACAGAAGCAAGAAAGGGACAAGGAAAAAAATGCCCACACCTCTCTTTCCTCTTACCCATCCTTGTTCTCCCAGTGCCCACGCCACCCCTCACCCCGTGGCTGAATCCAACTGGAAGCCAGCTGGCAAGGGGATCCTGGTAACACTGTTCACAGTCAGCAACCAACTGATATGGGTGGGTAGAGGCAGATGCAGAGGGAATAATGCAGAATACTAGCACAGATGCCAATTTATTCTTATTATTATTAATAATAATAAGTAGCAAACATTTACAAAGGACTTGCTATGCCAGACACTAGTCTAAGTGATTTACATATATCAAATAATTTAATCTTCACAATAATCCTACGATTTAGGACTACTAGTAACCCCATTGACAAAATAGGAGACCAAGGCACAGAGAGGTTATATAACTTGCCCAAGGTCACACAGCTAGTAAGTGGTAGAGCCAAGGTTGAAACCTAGGTGGTCTGGCTCCAAAGTTCATGCCCATAAACATTACAGTCCACTTCCCAGCCTAAATCTAAAATCCCTCCATAAAATAGTCATCCTGAGGAGCACCTCTGAATATGAACTCAACAAAGAAAAATCAGATTTGATGCCTCAGGACTTCACCAAATATTTCTCATTAGTGAACAAGAGTAAGTGTTTGGGATGTTCATTCCTCTACCATACAAGGAAAGAAAATTAGGCATAATTTTGATTTTGCCTTTAATTCCCATAGCTGCAGGAAATCCTGGATGGGCAGTGGGAAAATAATCAGGAAACAGTCCCTTATAAAGGAGAAAACCAGTGGCGGAAAGGAAAAAGACATGATTTAAAGCCCAAAGAGAGAAGTATTTTTACAAAGAGCAACTACTGCCATTGTTTTGCCTCTCGTTCAAGCTGAACGTGGAGAAAAGTTGATGTTCTTGAACTGGCAAAAAACTGTAAGACTCTTCAGAGACATTTCTTTTGGGATGCAAAAGAAAACTGATTAGCCATTTAACCTGAGGTAGGTACAGAATGCGAGTTTAAAGGGAACTAAGCATAAAGGAGGACTTATTCAAACAAGCCTGCAATAGTCACCAGATTGTTGTTGCAACTCATCACATCCTTCCTGGAAAATATGGAAGAAAAGCTAAGCTTTCCCTGGCCCATAATAAATCACTCAGGAGCTACCACTCCCAGGCTAAATCTTCCGGTCTGCTCCCTACCCCTCCTTTATTTTTCTTCATATTTTTCCTATCTCATATTTCCAGTCTCAGTTAAAGGGAATGAGAAGAGAATGGGAATAAAAGTAAACCATTTTTGCCTCTGTTCTTGCCCTAAACATCTAAATAAATGCTGGATTAGAAGAGTGGTTCTTCTGTTCCTGCTTTTGCTCAAAATCTGTGTATCATAAATCAGAGTTACAAGTGTCTACAGAAGAATATTTAATTTCAGCTTTGTACTTAAAAGGCTTAGGTGGTCACAATAAAGGATGCAAATATTAAGAGTGATCAGAAGACACTCTTGTCCAGAGCTTCTCTTCCACCAACCTGCACTAGGCCTCAAATTTCTTGAAAACTTTCTTGCTTTGACAAATAAAATAAAATATTAAATGTTTATATCTAACACATTTCAAAGCACAAGCAAAGCATTACCTATTTGCCCTTTGTGACAAACCTATGATTTATCCAACTTGATTATTCTTGTTCATGACACCACCTTTGTCTATGGGACTTAGTAAGGTAGAACCTCTGAAGATAGGAAAAGAATACAGTGTAGAAAGAGGGGAGAAGGAGTAACTTTACAGTGGAGAAACCTGACAAACACTACCTCAGCCAAGTGATGAAGGTTAACATCATCAGTGATAAGTCAGGTTCACAGTATGTACTCTTGATATAATGTGATGAAAACAGCACTTGACCTCTATCTTCCTCCCCAAAACCCATAATTCCAGTCTAGTTAGACAAATTCCAATGAAAGACATTCAGCAAAACACCTGATGAGTTCTCCACACTACTGTCAAAGACATCAGAAACAAGGAAAGCCTGAGAAGCTATCACAGCCAAGAGGAGTCTAAGGAGATATAACAACTAAATGTGAAGTGGTAACCTGGATGGGATCTTGGAACAGAAAAGGGACATTAAGTAAAAACTAAGGAGATCTGAATCAAATATGAACTTTAGCAAATAATAATGTTTCGATATTAGTTCATTAGTTGCAAAAATATAACATACTAATATAAGATGTTAATAATAGAGGAAACTGGATAAGAGTATATGGGAACTCTGTACTGTCTATGGAAATTTTCTGTAAATCTAAAACTGTTCTAAGAAATAGTTTATTTTAAAAATTAAATAAAAATAATGCATATAAAGTGTTTTGTAAACCATGTCATAAATACTATTGGGATAATGATGGAAATGATTATAGCTGTGTTTTAGTGAAAATCTGGCAGCAGCTGGAAAAATGGATTAGTGCAGTTCACAAAGGGTTTTCTTTCACTCAAATTTCCACTGCAATGGTCAAGACTTCAGTTTTCTGAAAATCATAACTTTTCAGATATACAATCTCTGAAAACAGTTCCACTTGTCATAAGATGGATTTTAGAAATTATTCAACAGTTCCTTAACCATTCTATGAATCAGTTTCTAGTACTCCTTATGTGCCAGGTACTAACCTAAGTATTGGTAGTATAAAGGTGAAAGCTCCAGCCCTCAAACAGAGAAAAGGAAAAACAAAACAAAACTAGTATTTATTGATGATCTATAACGTAGCAAGAACTTTACCTATATTGCTTTATTTAATCCTTACACTAACATTCTATGAAATCTTCCATTATTCCCCAAAAGTGAGAAATTTGCTCCCACAGCATCCTGTTCTTAGCCCTGCCACTTATACAGTATAGCCATTGCCTGCATACTGTCCATATCCCCAGATAGACCATAAAGTATTTGAAGACAAGAACCTGTTCATTGTTGTGGTCCCAGCATTTTTAAAATATCATATTACCTACCCATAGTTGGTAGAGTGAATAAATGAGATTTAGTCAAGATTCTTTCCGTTGCAAATGATAGAAATCTAGAGGGAAAAAAAAAGAATTTATTGGCTTGTGTACCTGAAAAGGCCAAGGAGAACTCTAATGTTTTAGAGTTCCTCCCACCTCACCACCCCTTCACTCATCCTGTGGGAGGAGGAGGAACTTAACTGATTGGTGTATTTATGAGGCTTAATGAGCTTGCTTAGCTCAGCTTCTTTTGCTCCGTCTTATAGATCTGCCTTCCTACCTTAGCGCAGGGGGACATTCTGGTCTGCTTCCCACCACGTGTTAAACTTAAACCGTGCAGGATTTGGCTCTGTAACTCAATTCAGGGGAGAGTTATGAGGAAGCTCACTGTGCCTGCACATCTAAACGGTGTTCACTAATCCAGATTTTATTAGTATTACAGCTGATATTTTGATCTCCATCCGTCTAACTCCTGACACAGTGACTCACATGATTCCAAACTTGAAGGGGTAGGGAGGAGAGAAGCTGTTCATTAGTCCCCAAAGTACCAGTATAAAACACAGAGTGCTGGCCTCAGGCATGACTGAATTCAGGCACTCCAATCACACCAAAAGAATCCATTCTCTCCATCTCTCATTTCTACTTTTCTCCATATTGGCCTCACTCATAGGTGGGGTTTTCTTCAATGTGATGGTACCTGGCAGTTATAGATTTATAACTCCTCAAGCTTAGCAACTAGAGAAAGTGAGCTGTTTCTTCCCAATTTTTTCAACAAAAATGCTGATATTCACTCTGATTTCTGTGACTTAGGTCCTGTGTCTATCCTTAGACCAATCGTTGTGACCAAGGGGTTGGAAAGCACTGATCAGCCAGGCCATGGAGCCAGCTGGGGTCAGCACCTGTTGAATCACATGTCTTCAGAGAGGAGGACATGCTTCCTCTCTCTAAAACTCTCACTGGGGCGGGTGTATGGAAAAGCACAGAGCACCTTCCCAGGAACCCCCACTAGAGTCTGACCTCTTCCTTTTCTTTCCATCTCTTTCTCCACAGCCCAGGGAATCTTTAAGAAGCCTAGAAAAGGAAAAACACTTTCACATTACCATGTGTTCTTACAAATCTTCTGATCCTTTCTTTCAACTACCATTTCTGTCAGGAGTTTCACATCAGAAATTGGGATCAACTGCTTTGTTTTCAATTCTTCTGCTAGATCTTCCTTCTCTGAAATAGTGAGCCCAGGCTGCCTGAAATGGAGGTAAAGGACATTTGGAAAAAAAGGAATTACTAGAAATGAAAACCAGAGTGAATGTTAACATTTTTCCCATGACATAACTTGAATTGAGTTGAATTTCTGTATTTGAGGTACAAAGACCTGGGCCACAAAATTATAGAAAGCAGATGGGCCAGGATAGGTTTCTCAAGTTAAATAGACCATAAAAACTTGCTATTTAAGAGAGATGTGACAACCTTCTCCATAGCTATTTCACAGTGATCTTTGGCCCATCTTAAGATTGACCAAAACAAGCAACTAAAAAGACCTACGTCATCTTTTCTGGCTATGCCCTTAAATGTACATTAACCAAAGCAGGAGAAAACAAACCACGTGTTTACCCATCAAAAACTTTAGTAACAAACATTAACAGAATGTCCAGGAACAGGGCCAACCCAGAATACAAGCCAGACGCATCGCTCCAAACCACAGCAAGGGTCCAGATGGCATCATGTGGATCAGAGTTTCTGAACTACCCTCCTCTCTCCTCCTCTCCACCCCGCCAACCACCATGAAGTCACACTCAGACTCCATCTTGAAGAAAAGGATGGAAAAGGGATAAGAATATCAAGGACAATAAGTTTAGCACAAAAGACACTGAGCCATTATAAAGAGACTATTAAATCAGAAGAGAGTAAAAGACTATAAATTGCAAAACTTAAAGTTAGCTTTTTCTCCATTACCCAGTGAGACCCGGCAATAGAAAAAAAGAAAAAGATGCTTTATTTTCTTTGCCTATCTGAGTGTAGTGAGAGTGACTGCTCTTCTGCTCTCCAATTCTCCAAAATCAATCTTTCCAACAGGAGTACATACCAAAATGGAATGAAGCGAGACAGTAGCAACTGCTCCAAGGTAACAAACCACCGTACACCAAATCAACTGTCACTAAAGTTTATACTCTGTGTACTACTTTGCCTGAGTCATGGATACTGAGGTGCTTAAAGAAAAAGGAAAATGCATGGAAGGATTTAAGGAAGGAAAGAAGGGAGGGAGGGAAAGGAAAAAGAGGAAGAAAAGAGAGCAACAAAAAGGACTTGTGTTGTGTATCATAACTCTATGGTAAAATCATTTCCTCAACAAGTTATGAGTGAAATCAAAGTTGATGATCGTGCCAGATTGTTCAAATAAGTAATGCTTCAAAAATCTCTATCCAGTATGTCCCTAGTGGATTCAGAGCAACAGCAGCAGCAATATTTAAAGTTTTCCTATCTCTACCTATCCCCATGCCTTGAGTCTGTACTCCAAAAGAACTTAAAAATTCTCTGTGCATCAAGAGTAAAATTACCTATTTATGTTGCTTTTACAAATGAATTAAATAAAGAATAAGAAGAGAGAAATAAAGGGAAGGAGGGAGAGAGAGAGGAAGGAGCATAAGCAACCTAGAGCCCACAAACATCCCCTTGTTAATGGTTTTTATTAATGTCCTTATATCTTCATGCACTTTCAGGTAAGTTATAAAACCCAGATCTATTTACCAACTGGTGTTCTGTGCTATTGCTTATAGCTGGAAAAGCTACAATCCTCTCAGCAGAGTTGTAACCCATTTACCAGACTGCACTGTAAATGAGCCTTCTTTCCTCCTAGGCTCCCATGAAAGGGTGTAATGGTAAGTCCAGGCCCTATAATGTCTTCAAGGAGATTTGAGAAGACCCAAAAGCCCATAAAGCTTACAGAAGAGCCTTATTTTCAATTCCAATTCCTTATTTTTTTTTTTTTTATTTTCCCCAGCACAGAGCAGCCTTTGTGCCTGTAGATTTACCTAAATATCTATGACCCAAAGGACATGGAGGTGTGAAAAATGTGACTCATGTTCTTGATAAATTCATATTATATGACATGGCCTTGAAAATGGAAAGCAAATGAAATCCCTCTTTCCTTTAAACTTTTTTTCATGTCAAAGGTTAATTTTGCTTATTCAACAACTTAGACCTCAGCACTTGAAAAATAATGAGTCAATCCAAGTGGTTTCAGAGAAACACAGAAAATAGAAAGCTTTTTTTAAAAAGTCTCATGGTTAGCAGTTATAGAAGAGTTCATGGTTTTACTGTTCCAGAAATAAATTATTACAAACTGCATTACTGATACGATGCACTCATTCGCTAACTCCCCCTTAACCTACCAGGAAAGTTTAGGAATGAGGACTTTTGACATCAACTCCCTGTGACGTGACCCACTTCTAGGACACACTGAAATCTTAAATATTTACCCTATAAAATAAAACTGTCCAAAATGCTCAAAACTAAATTTGTTTCTTTTCTAGAAAAAGCATAATATATAGACCTATATTTTAAGCCAAAAACTAATCCCAGTCACAGATTGACCATTGAATAGAACATAAATTTTTGTAATAAACTTAAAATTTGTTCTTTCTCTCCCACCATTAAATAGGAATCTCACAAAATTTACCTGCCAGAGTGTTCTTACTTAGACGATCTGTTAACATGGACCATCTCTTCTATGAATCTATGAATTTTTAATCTGTATTAAGAAAAAAAATAGCTAACATGTATTGAGTGTTTAGTATGTGTCATGGTTATTTAAAGCACTCGATGGAAATAAACTCAAATAATATTTAAAACAATATTTCCATCGATTGGAAGAAAAACCAAAATCAACTGGGAATATGGAAAAATGAAAACAGTCTGAATTGTTTGGACAGCTTTCACTTTTTTCTTTCATATTGATTGCCATTAGTGTTACTGCTATATTTTCATTGCAAATCCAAATGTAAGGTTCTTTAAAAGCCTCTTCCAAACTCTTTCTCCACATGGAAAGCAGGGATAATAATAGTATCTTCCTCATCCGGCTGCTGGATAATATCTGCATGCTGCAAAGATCTTTCTAAAATACTACTTTATTCTGTCTTCACTGATTAGGTGCAATCAACGATATTCAACTGCTTAGAGGATCTAATTGAACTTCTTAGCTGACCATTAGAATCCCTCTTATTTATCTTACCTTTCATTTCACAACTCTTCTGTACAACCCTCCATTCCACCTGGGCCCAGATCCACATCTAAATCATTCCCAACTGCCTGTCTTCACTCACATCCCCTCCCACACACAATACGTCCTCACAAGTAGACTCATCACTCTTCTCTTCTAATCAAGTATTCTCCATCCTTCATCATCCAGTTCACATTTCTCTAGCTTCTCTTTAGTCTTCCCCCATCCTACACTGATCCCATTGGTACTGAGTACCTACAACGCACTTGGCACTTTTGTGTATGTTCTATAACCCTTTCAACACCACTAAGGCTAGTTAATAGTATCCCTATTATAGACATGAGGATTAGAGAGTTTGTGATCCAGGGTGGTAGAGTCAGTTTTGCTGATTCATCCTGTACTTGAGTTTGTACCACATAACTGAGTCCTTAGCTTTATATTTACTTGTAATATTCCCTGGTTGCTTAATAAGCATAATATTTACGTGAGCTCCTAAGTTCCTTGAGGTTCAAGTCTCATGCAGGCCACACCAACAGTGTTTATTAATACAGCTGACTTGAACTGGCAGGCAAGGCAGGCTCAAAAAGTGATACAAAGTTCTCATAAAAGGGTTACTCCTTAAATATTAAAGCATCCCTAAAATCCTAAAATGCCCGTGATCTACCAGACATCTCAGACAGTCTGACAGACACTCCAGGAAAACAACATGGCAAAGAAACACTCAATGGATATTTGAAGATGATGATGAGATACTCTGGAAGGCATTAAATTATTGACAGAATGGAGGAGAAAAGGGAGTCAGAGAAAGATGAGAGCTGCCTTGTAAAATGTTAAGCATCAAACATTTAGCTTCGAAAGAGTTTATGTCTAAAGAACTGGGAAAGGTAAGCAGGGTGTTTCCTACCATCACTTTCATGTTCCACAGTATTTCCTTTTCTTTTTGCCCATAAAGATCCATGTTAGCTGAAGCAAAGTTTTAGGAGACAAACAAATTGTGTTGTTTCACCACCACTAAGTAAACCCTTAGTGAAAAGGAGGTGAAGCAAGGCCTGAATGTGTCTCAGCAACCACTCACTCAACTCTCACTCTGGCATCAAAGGGGGATAACCAGTCTGATACCCTGAGTTGCTGTCTCTGTCCCTCCCACACCAGGCACTGCAGCTTTATTTCTGAACTTCGAGCCCTGCTGTGGAGCCTTGGGGATGGAGCTATGCCCAGTAAGCCCACAGGCAAAGACCTATCCAGGAGAAAGCAAACCTTTGATACCCATGGGTTTCAACCTTAGCTATAGTCATTCTTCTAAATGAAAACCTCTCCCCAACACCTTTTCAAGCAGTCCTGTTGGCAATCTTAAATAGTAAGAATTTCCATCACCATGGCCCTTACCGCTTCTTAACAATTAGTCCTTTGGAAACAGTGAACAAACCAGCAGTTAAAAGCTTCTAGCGCCTCCCTGCAGTCCTGCTCAGCGGTGTGTATGAGTCTCTTTGTGACTTTTATTCAGGGCATAAGGCAGCTGGAGTGCAGCCGACCCCATCCTTCAACAGCCTCCTTCGCCTGGTTTTCAGGGGTCATAGACAACACTCCAGCTGCCAGTTCCATGCCAAATGACAGGGTGAAGGATCTTTTCCACAGAAAGGCAAGGTTAATAAACAGCCTGAATCACAGGCTTCTTATTCTCTCTTCTCTCTTTCCCTCTCCTGTGCCAAAAGACCTCCCTCAGCTTTGTAATGCCTTCTGTCACCAAAACAATTGAGCCCACCACAATGCACCCACCCAACACCCTGCTGTAGAGAATACTAATATAACTAACTTGAGCCAGCAGAGGAAAGGTGGCATATATTTAACTGGGAACAAGTTTGTTCACTAAAGCATTCATCATCTCAAGAACTGGTTTAAATACCTCTAAGAAAATTAATAAAGCATTATTACCTCTTCTAGACTCCAGGTAGACATGCTTACACACAGCACCATATCAGCCAAGAATGTATTTGCTTAGGTTTATAGTTAAAGCATTACTAGCTTATCATATGAAACCCCCCAAAATATAGATATAAATATATAATAGGTGAATAAAATATTTATACATAAAATATATTTTATATATTATATGAATATATAATAAAATATTTAAAATCATATGTTTATGTATAGTTATGTATTTTTTTATTTTATGTATTG
>JAQZBX010063863.1:0-16612 GCA_029593785.1 Cabassous unicinctus
AAAAAAAAAAAAAAAAGGAAGACACCTACTTCACACCTTATAAAAAATTAACTCAAAATGATCAAATACCTAAATATAAGAGCCAGAACTATCAAACTCCTAGAAGAAAACATAGGAAACCATATTGAGGACCGGGTGTTAGGGCAATGGTTTCTTAGACTTTACACCCAAAGCACAAGCAATAAAAGAAAGAGTAGATAAATGTAACTTCACCAAAATTTAAAGCTTTTGTTCCTCAAAGGACTTTATCATGAAAGTAAAGCAATCTACACGATGGTAGAAAATGTTTGGAAACCACATATTCTATAAAGGTTTACTATCCAGAATATTTAAAGAAATCCTTCAATTTAACAACAAAAAGACAAACAACCCAATTTAAAAATGGGCAAAAGACTTGAATAAGCATCTCTCCAAAGAAAATATACAAATAGCCAGAAAGCACATTAAAAGATGCTCAATATCATTAGCCATCTGGGAAATGCAAATCAAAACCACAATGAGATAGCATTTCACACCCATTAGAATGGCTGATATTTTTTTACACACACAAAAAAAAAAGGAAAATAAGTTTTGGAGAAGATGAAAAATAGGAACACTCATTTATTACTGGTGGGAATGTAAAATGCTGCAGTGGCTGTGGAAGACAATTTGGTAGTTCCTCAGAAAGTTAAGTGTAGAACTACCATATGAGCTGGCAATGCCACTACTAGGTATATACCTAAAAGAATTGAAAGCAGGGACTTGAACAGCTATTTGCACACTGATGTTCAAAGTGGCATTATTCACAATTGCCAAAAGATGGAAGCAACTCAAGTGTACATCAATGAATGGATAGATATAATATGGTTTATACATACACTGGAACATTATTCAGCTGCAAAATGGAATGAAGTCCTGATACCTGCGACATTTTTAAACCTTGAAGCCATCATGTTGAGTGAAATAAGCCAGACACAAAAAGACAAATATTGTATGAGCTCACTGGTTTGAAATAATCAGAACAAGCAAACTCAGAGTTAGAATCTAGAATATAGGTTATGGAGTGGGAATAGGGAATAGGAAGTTAAGGCTTAAAATGGACAGGGCTCCTATTTGGAATGATGGGACTGTTTTGGTAATGGAGGGTGATGATAGTAGCACAACATTGTAAATGTAATTAACGGCACTGAAATATATATCTGAATGTGATTAAAAGGGGAAATGTTAGATTGTATATAAGGTGACAGAATAAAAAAACTTTAAAAACCATGGAATTATACTACACAACAGTGAACCCGATGTTAAAACATGGACTATAGTTAACAGTACAATTGTAGAAATGTGCTATCACAGCAGAGCGAGTGTAACTCAGTGGATGAGCACCTGCTTCGCATGTACAAGGTGCCAGGTTCAATCCCTGGTACGTCCTTAAAAATAAAAAATTAAGAAATGTGCTGTCGTCATGAGCAACAAATGTTCCACACCAGGGCAGGATATTGGTGGTGGGGTGGTGTATGGGAATCCTGTGTTTTGTGCATGATTTTCTGTAAACCCATAACTTTTCTATTTTAATAAAAGTCAGCTTGACTCCTGCTGATTGGATGAGGGTTTGCCTGTCTTAGGGGCAGGTTTTCGGCCCTGGGATCAAACATAAGCAACTAGGGCCTTGTTGGCGATCGGGGTTTGTCACTTAGTGGGGATTTCAAATTTCAAAAGATAAAGGAAATTCAAGAGGGAGTCCAAGGAGGAAGCAGGGCACGGGTTTTCTTTGGCCCTGAGGGCTCCCCGGGGCGTTCTCCATACAGTCTTTTCAGGGTTTCTCTCCTGTGACCTTTCTCTCACACCCGTGGCCAGTGTTTCAGTCCAGTTGTCTGTCCTTCCTGTCGTCCTCTGTGAAGCCTCCTCACGTTATGAGTGATTATTCTTGGACTGTCCCTTGAATCACAAAGATCTTCTCCCATTCTGTCCTCTTTTAACCTTGTTTAGGATGTCTAATGTTATACAGAAGTTTTTAATTTTAATGTACTCATATTCACGAATCTCCTCTATAAAGGATTTTGTGGATTTTTTTTGGTATCTTTGAAGAAATTCTTCCCCGTCCTGAGGTCATAGACTTTCTCCCTGTCTTTCTTTCTAAGGGTTTTGGAGCTTTGTTTTTCACATTTAGGTCTACACCTGTTTCTAGGTGCAGTGTGACGTAGATACCGGATTTCAAAGTTTGCTACCTGGAAATCCAGCTGTGGCCACACCTCCCCTTAGGTGCAGCCTTTTCGCCCAGATGCCCCATTTCCCAGCACTCCACAGTTGGTCCCCTGGCCCCGTATTTCTGAGCCAGTATCACACCATCTCCACCGTCATAGAGCTGTGCTACTGTTGATTTCTGGTAGAGTAATTCCCCCTCGTCGTTACTTTCTTTTCCTTCTTCAAATTTGTCGTGAGAAGATGGTGGTGACGGTGGCAGCGCAGAAGTTGGGCTTCCCTGAAGCCTCAGGTGCACGCAGAGCCCTTCAGCCCTAAAGCAAGGAGTGTGCGCGACATTGACGGCAAGGCTGGGCCGGCCCCCCACAAACCCTGGGAGGTGAGCCCCGAAGCCCCACGGGGAGGAAGCAGAGGGAGGCAAAGGGGTGTCTTGCAGGCCTGAGAACAGAAGAACCCGAAATAGACAACGAGGATGCACTAGAAGAGGGCAGCCAGAGCGAGGAGGAGGCTGGCCCGAGGGAAGGTGTACAGGGCTGGCCAGTGTTTCAGTCCAGTGGCTCTTGGCACTCACTTGTAAGACAGGGTCCCCCACAATGAGAAGTCCGGCACGGAATCAAAAGTTGAACAGAACAAGGACAATAGAGACAAAGGGAAGAGGAGGTACAGGCAAAGTACAAGAGAGGAAAAGAGCCAGGGAATCTGAAAACACCATCCAAAAGAACAGAAGAGGGAGCTTGTGAGTCTAGAAAGCATTGGGAATGAAGCCTCCTACTAAAAGTCCAGGAAAACTACATTCACATAAGTATAAGCAACAGAACTGCATCAGGACAAATCCCACACAAATTTATGATAGAAAAAAAGAGAACAAGGAACAGAATAATATCCCTACAGAAAAGGAAAGCGCACCAGAAAGGCATGGTAAAAAAAACTTCAGGAGTGTGACACTTCATTGCAAAATGGTTTAAAATAGGAAAAATGATACAAGACATTAAAGAACAAAATTAGTCAAATTAGAAATACTCAGAAATGAGGTGTCAGAACTCAGAACCAGAAAGAAAGGGAAAATCCTTTTGGAAATGAAGATTAAATTAGAACACAAGAGCGGATAAGCCCAACATTAAATGCCTTATGAGAAATAGCAGGTGAAAAGGAGGAAATTTTTTAAAGTCAGAAAGAAATGAGGGAGTGGATGTAGCTCAAGTGGTTGAGTGCCAGCTTCCCATGTACAAAGTCCCAGGTTCGATCCCCAATACCTTTTAAAAAAATGAAAAAAAGATAAAAATGATGTGAGAGAAAATGATAAATATTGAAGACAGGCAAAGAATATCCAAATCACAGATAACGGGCTCCTGAAGACAAAAACCAAACAACAGAATGAATACTAAGAACTGCATGTCAAGAATATGTTCCAAAATAAAATTTTTTCAACTACATATTGAAAGGGCAAACCATGTGCCTGAGAATATCAGCTCTGAACAAGCCAACACCAAAACATATTTTAGTAAAATTACTGGATTTTAAAGAAAAAAAAATTTCTCTTGAGTATCTAGGCAAAAAAGAGCATGTAACTTATAGGAAAAAGAAAAATATATTATCATCAGTCTTTTCAACAGCAACATTTTATGCCAGAAGGAAATGGATGACAAAATTGACCTTCAAGGATAAAGATATGGGACAACAATAAAAATGGGGATAGAATGGGAAGAACTCCTGCCAAGAAGTGTTCCTTATTGTTTCCAGTCATCGTAATTGTTCATGGTAGGACTAGCACTGCAATTCTGTATGTTACGTGGAATATAACAAAAAAGTGAGTATGAAATATTTTCTTTCTATTATCCCCTGTGTCCTTGAGAATGAAGATGCTCAGCATGGAAGAAAGGAGATGCAGATGTCATAATGAAAAGGTTAGGTAAAACCTTTACTTTGAATTGGAAATAAAAGTATAAGCTCTACCCACTAGAAAAATCCTAGAACCAAAGACTAATTCAACACAGAATCTCTGTAGAGCCCAGCATATGGTCTTGAAATGCCATTTCCCACTAAAAGAAACCAAGCAGGGCATCTTAGAGAAATGACTGGTTCCCAGTTTGAGGCAGAAAATGTAAAAGAAGAACCTGGCGCATCTCGTCCTACCAGCTAGCAAGGAAGCATCGGAGACTGGGTGACATGTCAGAAGGATTCAGGAGCCACTTGAGTAGCCTCCAGTTAACCAAAAAGAATATGGGTGAGCTTCACCAAAGAACAAGAATTGCAATGAATCACAACTCATGTTTAAACCCATGATTTCGTAATGATGTATTTAAAAAATAAAATAATTGTTCATCCTCTGTGAATGACAGGGAACCAATTCATTATCTTGAAAACTGTGTAAATTAAAGGAAAGAATGAAGCCTCTATGAACTCCACCTCTGAGAAGCTAACTGCATGAGGAGAAGCACCTCCTCACAAAACTATCCCAGCTAAGAAATGAAATCAAAATGATAGAATATCACCATTTTGCATCCCCAGTGAAACTGCTAGCATCAGCAGAGAGAAACAACTAGACACCGTGTGCCGGCCCGTGGTAGCACTCAACACCACGTCTAGTCCTGCCTAAAGACCCAACCCTGATGTGATCAGGCCATGGGTCCTGCTGCCAATTTGCCAGAAATAGAGAGGGCAGAAAGAAGTGCTGAACTGCACTCAGAGGAGAGCAAAATCCAGACCTCAACAGGTCAAAGAGCCTGGTTTCTTCAACAACACAGTTTTTAAATGGGCAAGACTAGACTATCATGTCTGGAAAGGTATTGAGTGATAAAACTATAAAGAAATGCAAAGAAGGAGCTACTGTAAAAATCAGGTAGAATTTGCTTTTGGGGTGAGAGAAGGTGCGAAGGTACATGGAAAGGCAGTGTGGGTGTGGATCAAGGGTATGTGCTTCCTAATCATTCACTAAGCCGTATGCTTCTCTTGTGTGATTTTCTATACCTTTGTTTTATTTTCCATGATAAATAGGTTTAAAAAGAGTCTTAGCATTTTGTAAACCATTTCCTGAATTTCAGTAGGCATTTGATTGGAATTACATTGAATTCATTGATCAATTTGGGACAGAAATGGGATCTTAGAAAAGTTGAGTCTTCCAACCATGAACATGGAATGCTTCTCCATTTATTTAGGTCTTTTTCAAACAGAAATTGAATGACACTGTGAACAGTTTGCTATTTTATTACATTTTCTAATTGGTATTGGTATAAAGCAGTGCTTGTTTGTTATATTGCTCTTGTAGCCAACACATTTCTTAAAATCTCTATTATTTCTAATAGTTTTGTCATTGAGTCCCTTAATTTTTTTCTAGATAGGTAATTAAATATTCTGCAAATAATGACAGTTTTCCCCTTAATAAACCTTATGCATTTTTTTCTTCTTCTTGTCTTATAGAATTGGCTCAAGTGTCCAATGTTGGATGGGGGGCTCCTTACTTGTGATTTGGCAGTGATTCCAGAGGTTGAACATATGCGCCCTGGGAAAAACAACAACAAAGAAAGCATATTTGAAAAAAAACAACTTATAGTATTAAGTATTAATTTTATTGCATGTTTGGGACAGAGTCCTCTAAAGTAGGCAAGGAAGTAATTTTTTTTCCTAGTTTGTATCTAAAAAAATTTTAATCATGAATAGGCATTGAATTTTATGAAATTTTCCTGCATCTATGAGAATAGTCATATAATTTTTCTCCTTCAATCTTTTAATGAGGTAAATTTTACTGATAAATTTTCTTTTTTTTTAAAGATTTATTTTATTTCTCCCCCCACTTGTTGTTTGTGCTCGCTGTCTGCTTTCTGTATCTGTTCATTGTGTGTTCATCTTCCTTTTTTAGGAAGCACTGGGAACCAAACTCGGGACCTCCCCTGTGGGCGGGAGGCGCCCAATGGCTTGTGCCACCTCCACTCCCTGACAGGTTTTCTAATGGTACACTACACTTGCAGTCCTGTAATAAACTCTATTTGGTTGTACTTCTAATATACTGTTAAATCTATTTTCCAAAATTATGCTTAGAATTTTGTAAGTATATGCATATATGAGACTGATCTATACTTTTACTTTCTAGGGTAACACTTGGAAAATTTAGCCAAGGAAAGGAGTTCCTTTCCTTCTGGAACTCCAGTGACATATCTTAGGCATTTCACTTCCTTCTCCACGTTTTTAATCTCTCCTCTATATTTTCCATCTTTTTCACTCTCTTTGCTGCCTTCTGGACAATTTGTTCTGATCTGTTTTCCAGTTCACTAATTCTTTCTATGGTGATGTCAAATCTGCTCTAAAAATCATTTATTGTATTTTTTATTTCTGTTACTATAAGTTTCATTTCTAGAAGTTCTATTTGTTTCTTTCAAATAGGCTTGGTCTCTATATAGTTTTCCCCCCACTGCGTGTGTTTTCAAGCTTGTCTTTTATTTCTTTAGATATCGTTAGCATGGCTGATTTGTAGTTCCTGTCTGATAGTTCTGTTATCTATGGACTTTCTGGGACTGTTTCTAAGGTATGTTGTTTTCTCTGGTTCTTGCTCCTGGTGCTTTGTTTCCTGGTATGTCTGTTTATCTTTAACTGTGTCTGCTCAACACCCTTGAAAAACCATTTGTGGAATTCCCCGAGGCCTCGATTAAGGGGCCTTCCCCCAGACATGATGTGCATTTGTTCCTGGGTGACGTCCACCAGTGACCACTTCGAGTTAAGTGCTCAGGCTGAGGTTTCTCAGCCCTCCCTGCTGATGCAAACCCAACCCGCCAAGCTTTCAGACTCCCTGCTCTGCTCGGCACCAAGGCCCTGGGAGTTTGGGGAGCGGTCAGGTTTCTTCAGATTCACCCTTATCCCGGGTGCTGACCCTTTGACTTTCCCCATATTTCCTATAACTTCCTAATATGGGGAAAGCCCCCCTTAGATGGGCCCAGCGTGGCTCTGAGACTCTCTGGTCTGTGCCTGCTATATCCTCTGGGTTGGAAAACACCCTCAGGGCAAAAGTGGCTTCCAGCACTCTGCCTGCCTCTGGCTTCTCTCTCCCTTTGTGCCCTGATGATTCCTTACTATTCTATCAGCTCTTTTAAGTTTTCAAGAATTTTTTAAAAGGCGTATGTTTTTCTCCAGCATTGTTTGTTTTTAGCTGGAGAGGTAGTCCAAGTGGTCTGATCTGCCACATTATGGGAAATGTAACTCCCAACTTATTTTATACACAAAAAACTGTTCTCTACTCCTCCTCTTTTTTCTCAGTACTAATTTAAATTCACCACCATGCTTTACCAGTTTCTTTGCTCACTGTTTCTTTGTGTAACCCACTTCTTCATTTAGAGTGCCTATTTCTCCTTTTTAAAACACATCTAGTAGGCATTCTTTTAGTAAGGGTCTGTGTGTGGTTTTCAAATCTTTGAATAAGGTGAAATGTAGTTACTTCTCTCTGAGTCTTTGTGATGAATTTTAGACTCACGATTATCTCTACACAGTAAAACTCTTCTCACCATTTTGTCCCACAAATAGTTTGGCATGTTTTTACTTCACTTGCCTTTCCCTCCATATACTCTACTCCCATTTTGTCAGTTTGATCTGGGGCTAGAGCCTGTTCCTACTTCTGTACAATTTATTTTACAGGCGGCGACTTTTCCTGTTAGCGCAATACGTTTCATCATTTTCCGTGCTCACCACAGGTCTGTCTCTTCTACAGCATCTTTCCAATTCCTATATTCTGGCTTTGATCTTTTTCTTGTTTGGCTGGAATAGGTCCTTGTGCATGTTTTACTTTCAGAAAGGGTCAAGAGATGTCTATTTGTCATTTCTTGCCTAAAGGAGGAGGTCTTTTTTTGCCTTCACACGTGTGAATGACAACTTGGATGAAGAGAGAACCCTAAAGCACAAACTCCCCTCTTAAGGGTGCTGTAGTGCTGGGAGTGGGGGCAGTTTCCCACATGCACCCCCCACCCCCCAACCTAACCTAGTGTTTTGTCCCTAGTCCATTTGTTTTACTGTGAAGCCTGTGGTCAGCCAGGGTTTGTGCTGCCCCTTTGGGGGCAGAGACCAATGGCTCTGGACAGGCCTGCCTCCTCTGATGCCAGCCACTGCCCCTTGGGTGGCCTGCATGGACTCGTTTACCTCCGTTAGATTACCTGCGTTGATGGCGTCAGCTCCCAGGCTGTACCCAACGACGGCAGTGCCAGGAGCAGGTGCAGGCAGGTGCGGTTCACAGACACAGGGGTAGAAGCAGGGAGGGGCATTTTGTCCCTAATACTCTTCAGAATCACCAGCTCATGGTGATAATAAAAAACAGGCAGATCCAATAGATCAGAGGTCACCCCAAGGTCAGTGAGGAAATGGGGGCCGCACTGCCGAGGAAAATCCAAGAGTAGAAACACAGCATGCGCCTGAGTGTTACAGCACCTACTTTTGTCATCTCACTGTTTTATTTCTTCCACTTCTGGTCTTGCGTAAACTTAGACTGAGCTGGAAGAAGCCTCCCACCAAAAGGCTGAGCTTGGTGCTCCCCTCACCTCGGGGGAGTCTGGAACCTTCCTGCCTCTTATGCATGTTATAAGCTGGCGGCGGAGGAAGTTGTTTTTTAACAGTGTTAGTGACTCGTAATTGACGTACAATGAGCTGTACATATTTAAAGTGCACAATCTGCTGTTTTCACACATGTCTACGCCTGTGAAACCCTTACCACAGCCAAGATGGGATATGCCCATCACCCCCAAAAGTCTCCTGCACGCCTTTCTAATCGCCCCTTCAGCGCCGCCCCCTGCCCCTTCTCAGACAACCCTCGACCGGCTTTCTGTCAGTGGAGATTAGTTTGTGTTTTCTAGACTTTTATATAAGTGGAATGTACGGGAGGTGCCTTTCTGTGACTGGCTTCCCCCACACAGCATAATTGTTCTGAGATTCCTGCGGTGGTAGCAGGTGTCAAAAGTGCACCCCAAGTTAAGGCTTGAAATGGACAGGGTCCCTGTGCGGACTGAGGTGGTGGATGGTGCTGACGGCAGCACAACAGTGTGAGCGCAATTAACGGCACTGAAACATATGCCTGAGTGTGGTTGAAAGAAGTGTCAGGCTGCAAGTATGGGAACAGAATAAAGCTGTTTAAAAAATCCATGGAACTACACCACACAAACAGTGAGCCCTAAGGTAAACCACGGACTTTAGTAGGACAAGTGTAAAAACGTGCTGTCGCTAACTGTGACAAGGCGGTAGGGGGGGGGGCGGCACATGGGAACCCTGCATTTCATGCATGATTGTTCTGTAAGCCCACTTCTCTAAGAAAGGCAGGAAGCGTGCATTCTGCTGCACGTGCACACGACAGTCTGCTATCCATCGGTCATTTGGGTTATTTCCAGTGTGGGGCCACTAAAATAGGGCCAAACAGCGCTGTGAACACTCGTGTATGAGGCTTCTCCTTGCCCTGGGGTGGGTGTCAGGGAACGGAGAGGCCGAGTCAGATGGTAAGCGGACGTTCAGCTCCTAAAGTGCCAGCTTGTCTTCGCTTTCCATTCCCAGCCGCAGTGCAGGAAGCACCAGTTCCTAACTCTCGTTAACACCTGGTGGGATCAGTGTCTTTATTCTTAGCCATTCAAATAGGTATGCAGTGATGTCGCATTGTGGTGTTAATTTGCATATCCCTAATGACTAATGATGCTGCACATCTCTCTCTGCTTATTTGCCATTTATATTTTTTATGGTGAAGTGTCCATTTAAATCTTTTGCCTATTTTTTCCTAGGTTGTTCATTTTCTTATTATGCAAATTATTTATCAGATATGTGATTTTCAAATATTTTCTCCTGGTCTGTGGCTTGTGTTTTTTTGTTCGTTTGTTTTTGGCATTGTGAATAATTACTTGTTATTTGGAGGAAAGTTGCTACAGCTTTACCGATAAAGAGAAACATTTCTCTCCAGCATCCAGACAACATATGTCCATGGGCAGGATTGGCTTTGGGGTCCAGCAGAGATGGGCAGATGCTGGTCTGTTTCGGCTTCTCCCCGTTCTCAGCGGGTCCTGTGAAGTTCATCATCATGTCACGGATGGAGATAGGTCGGGAGCGATGGATATTTGGTGTGGGTCTGCCCAAAGCCAAGGACTGGACGCAGAGGGCATTGTGAGGTGCCCTTTGGTGGGATCCAGGGGCGTCACTCGCAAGCTGCAGGTCTGCCACCTGCGTGCAGGACAGGCTGCCCGGGCCGCGGGAGCTGAGCGTCGGGGGCCCTCGGTGCGCACGCTGTCTCCAGGCCGGCGTCCCGTGGCCCTGCCGGCAGCCCCTTCTCGCTCCACTTCCAGCTGCATGGCTGGGAAGGAGAGATCTGACCCCCTTGCCGGGTGCCGGGGCCTGGGCTCCCGCCAGGCCTGAGGAGGGCGGGCCAGGCTGCAGGCCGCAGGACGTGATGCCCGGGGCAACCCAAGACCCAAGACCAGGGGAGCAGGGCCATTTTGTCCCAGTCCTAAGGGGTGGGTGGGCAGAGTGCAAGACGGGACTCAAAATAGGGTTTCTGAGTCCACTGAGCCCTTCAGAGGCGCTGCTGAGCAGTCGTGGGTGGGTGGGGCCTCGTAAGGGTCGTGAGCCTGTTCAATGGCGAGTCTTCTGAGAAGAGCAGGTTTCCACGCAGACTGGTTCCTAGGGGCCCAGGGCTGGCATTTCCCCTTTACCTTTTGGACCTAGTGGTAACTTTAACTGGCTCCCTGGGCAAAAACTGAAAGCTCTGATTCATAGCATTTACCAATTTCCATGCTGTAAACACTCCCCCTACGGCCGATTTCAAACTACCAACGCTTTATCACTGGACACGGGGTTGTTACACCATCACAGAGTCATTCCACCACACAAATACGATAAACGCAAGTAGCCTCAAGAGCACAGATGATAGTAAAGTCGTCAAATAATCAGGAAGTGATGAGCGTTGAGGATTTATTATCTTTTCATATAAGTTATGTAATTGTACATTTAAATAATTTACTTTTTAAATAATGGCTGTCCACCAATTGGCTTGCAAAGGTCCTGAAAATTTAGCATCTTATGATGCAACATAAGGAGGTTCCCTGACCACACTGTTCAGACCAAATCCAAGCAGAACAAAGCCAGAGCGGCTCCGAGGCAGCTCCTAGCAGTGTCTTTCAAAGAGCAGAAGCTTTTAATTTTGATGAAGCCCAATTTATCCAGTGTTTCTTTTATGGATCATAGTTTCAGTATTGTATCTTAAAAATCTTATCCAAGGTCACAAAAATTTTATATGTTTTCTTCTAATTAGTTTTACAGTTCTAGGTTCCACATATAGAGCTATAGTCCATTTTGAGTGTTTTTTTTGTTTGTTTGTTTGTTTTTATGAAGAGTGCAAGGTAGGATTGAAGTTCATTTTTTGGCATATGGACATTCAATTGTTTCAGTGCTATTTGTGGAAAAGACGCTCCTTTTCCCACTGAATGGCCTTTGCGTGTTTGTTGAAAATCAGTCGCCCGTACATGTGAGGCAGTCTTTGGGGACTTTTTACTGCATCTCACCATCTATTTGTCTTGATGCCAGTATCACGTTGTCCTGATGAATGATTGATATGTCTTGAAATTAGATAATGCTAGTTCTCTGAATTTTTCTTTTTCATCAAAGATGGTTTAACTATTCTAGATCTTTGCATTTCCATGTGAATTTAAAATCAGCTTGTTAATTTAAGCAAAAAAAAAAAAAAGACTTTCTATAAAAAAGAATTTTGATCCACATTTCATTGAATTTATAGATCAGTTTGGGGAGGACTGACATCTTAACAATATTGAGCCTTCTGACCCATGAACAGAGTATATCTCCCTCCATTTATTTAGGTTTTCTCTAATATCTCTCAGCAATATTTTGTAGTTTTCAGGGTACAGATTTTGCACATCTTTTCTAGACTTGTCCTTAAATATTTCAAATTTTTATATTATTCTTTTTTTGGGGGGTGGGGCAGCTTGCCACGTGGGCCAGATTGCCTTCACCAGGAGGCCCCAGGAATCGAGCCCTGGACCTCCCCTATGGTAGACGGGAGCCCAATCACCTGAACCACATCTGCGTCCCTTTATATTATTTTAATGACATTTAAAAATTTTAATTTGCAGTTGTTCTTTGCTAGTATATAAAAATAAGATACATTTTTGTATATTGATCTTGTATCCTGCTACCATGCTGAACTCACTTATTAGTTCTAGTAGCTTTTTTGTAGATTCCACTAGGTTTTCTACAGAGACAATTATGTCATCTGCAAATGAAGACAGTTTTATGCCTTCCTTTCCAATCTGGATGCCTTTTATTTCCTTTTCTTGCCTTATTGCACTGACTAGGATTTCTAATACAATTTGATAGAAGCAGTAAAAGCAGAGATGCTTGTCTTGTCTCTGATCTTAGGGGGAAAGAATTCATACTTCCACCATTAAATATGTTAGCTTTAGATATTTCATAGGTGCCCTTTATCAGATTAAGGAAGTTCCTTTCTATTCCTAGTTTGCTGGGACTTTTTAACAGGAACAGATGTTGGATTTTATCAAATTATTTTTCTATGACTAGTGAGATGTGATCATATGGCTTTTGTTTTTAATTTGTTAACATGGTAAATTATAATGATATAATAATTGATTCTTTTTTTTTTTTAAAAGATTTATTTATTTATTTATCCTCCCCCTTGCTGCTTGTGCCTGCCGTCTCCATTCGCTGTGTGCTTTCTCCGTGTCTGCTTATCTCCCCCTTGCTGTGAGGTCCTGCTGCATCAGCCCACCACGCCGCGCGGGCCAGCCCGCCCTCACAAGGAGGCCCCGGGAAGCGAACCCAGGGCCTCCCATATGGTAAACGGGGGCTCTATCGATTGAGCCACACCCGCTTCCTGCTATGAGGTCTTGCTGCATCAGCCCACCACGCGCGGGCTGGCCTGCCCTCACAAGGAGGCCCCGGGAAGCGAACCCGGGGCCTCCCATATGGTAAACGGGAGCTCTATCGAATGAGCCACACCCACTTCCCAATAATTGATTCTTGAAGGTTAAATCAATCTTTAATTCCTAGGATAAAACTTGGTCATTATGTGTTATCCTTTTCATGTATTGTTGGATTCAATTTGCTAAAATTTCATTTGGAGTTTTCACTCTATGTTCATGAGTCATATGTTCTGTAGTTTTCTTTTCTTGTAATATCTTTGTCACATTTTGGTATCAAGGTAATACTGGCCTCATAGAATGAGTTTGAAGCATTCCCTCTTCAATTTTCTGAAACAGTTTGTGTAGAACTGGTTGTTTTAGTTTCCTAGGCTGCTGAAAGCTGATACCATAACATGGGTTGACTTAAACAATGAGGATTTATTAGCTTACAGTTTGAGGCTGATAAAATGTCCAAATCAAGGCATCACCAAGGTGATACTTTCTTTCTTCCTGAAGACCAGCTGCCGACAACCCTTGGCTCCTCTGCCACATGGCAAGGCAGATGGCGGCATCTGCTGGTCTCTTCCTTCTCTTCTGGATTCTGCTGATCATTGATTTCCACTTCTGACATCCGAGCTTTCATGTGTACCGCCCTCTCTCACGCTCACGTGCTCTCTCTCTCCCCCCCCCTCCCTCCCTCCCTTCTTTCCTCTCCCCTTCTACTCATCTAGTTTATTCATCCAGTAGGAGGACTAAGACCCATCACGAATGAGGCGGGTCACACCTTAATGGAAGTGACCTTGTCAAAAGGTCTTACTTGGCTGGGGAGCCATGCTAAGGGGTGTGGAGTTTTTCTTTTTGAAGTAATGAAATGGTTCAAAACTTTTTTGTGGTGATGAATGCACAATGTTGTGATTATACTAAAATCCATTGATTGTATACTTTGGATAGATCGCATGGTATGTGAATATATCTCAATAAAACTGCTTAATAAATAAATAATTGTGCAAGAATAGCCAGAAATAGCAGGTATGTACAGCAGGGGAAACAGAGATTGAGAGGTGAAGAATTTTCTTATTTGTTTGTCTATTATTATTATTGAAATAATGAAAATGCTTAAATAATGATTTAAGTGATGAATGCACAATTATGTTATTATACCAAATACCATTGATTGTACATTTTGGATGAATTGTATGCTTTATTAATATGTACCAATAAAATTGATTTGTTTAAAAAAAATAAAAAGATCCTACTTAAAATGGGTCCACATCCACAGAAATGGATTAAATTTAAGAACATTTCTTTCTAGGATACACACAGCTTCAAACACTACAGTGGTATTATTTCTTTCTAAAATCTTTGGTTTCATTGATTTTCTCTATAGCTTTTCTAGTTTCTGTTTCATTGGTTTCCACTCTGATCTTTATCATTTTCTATCTTCTGCTTTCTTTGGGTTCCATTTGCTCTTTTTTCTCTAGTTTCTTTTTTTTTTTTTTTTTCCATGTGTTTTATTGCCATTTGTATTTCTTCTTTGGACAAATGTCTATTCAAGTCTTTAGCCCATTTTTTAAATGGGTCATTTGTCTTTTTGAGTTGTAACATTTCTTTATATATCCTGGATATTAAACCCTCACCTGATGTGTGATTTCCAAAATTTTCTCCCATTGAGTCAGCTGCCTTCTCATCCTTTTAACAAAGTCCTGGGAGGTGCAAAAGTGTTTCATTTTGAGGAGGTCCCATTTATCTATTTTTTCTTTTGTTGCACGTGCTTTGGGTATAAGGTCCGTTAAATCACCACCTACCACAAGATGTTTAAGATGTTTCCCTATATTTTCTTCTAGCAGTTTTATGGTCCTGGCTTTTATATTTAGGTCTTTGACCATTTTGAGTTGATTCTTGTATAGGGAATGAGATAGGGGTCCTCTTTCATTCTTTTGGTTACAGATATCCAGTTCTCCCAGCACCATTTGTTGAAGAGACTGTTTTGTCCCATTAACATGGAATTGGTAGGTTTGTCAAACAACAATTGACCGTATAGGTGACAGTTTGTTTCTGGATTCTCATTTCTATTCCACTGATCGATGTGTCTCTCTTTATACCAGTACCATGCTATTTTGACCACTGCAGCTTTGTAGTAAGTTTCAAGGTGAGGCAGTGAAATTCCTCACACATTGCTCTTCTTTTTTAGAATGCTTTTGGCTATTCGGGTGCACTTTCGCTTCCAAATGAATTTCGTAATTACCTTTTCTAATTCTGTAAAGTAGGCCGTTGGAATTTTGATTGGAATTGCATTGAATCTATAAATCAGTTTGGGTAAGATTGACATCTTCATGATATTTAATTCTTCGAATCCATGAACACGGAATGTCTTTCCATTTGTTTAGGTCTTTTAAAATTTCTTTTAGCATTGTTTTATAGATTTCTGAATAAAGGTCCTGTATTTCTTTGGTTAAATTAATTCCAGGTATTTGAGTCGTTTTGTTGCTATTGAAAATGTAATTTTTTCCCCTGATTTCCTCCTCAGGTTGTTAAGTACTAGTGTACAAAAACATGACTGATTTTCGTGTGTTGATCTTGTATCCTGCCACTTTGCTGAACTCTTTTATTAGCTCAAGTAGCTTTGTCGTGGATACTTCAGAATTTTCTAAATACAGGATCATGCCATCTGCAAACAGTGAGAGTTTTACTTTCTCTTTTCCTATTTGGATGCCTTTAACTTTTTTTTTTTCTTGTCTAATTGCCTTAGCTAGAAATTATAGTACAATATTGAGTAACAGTGGTGACAGTGGGCATCCTTGTCTTGTTCCAGATCTTAGAAGGAAAGTTTTCAACTTTTCCCCATTGAGGAAGATGTTGGCTGTGGATTTTTCATATATGCCTTTTATCATATTGAGGAATTTTCCTTGTATTCCTATCTTTTGAAGTGTTTTTATTTAAAAAAAGGATGCTGAATTTTGTCAAATGCCTTTTCTGTGTTGATTGGGATGATCGTGTGATTTTTTTTCCCTTCAATTTGTTAGTGTGGTGTATTACATTAATTGATTTTCTTATGTTGAACCAGCCTTGCATACCAGAAATAAATCCCACTTGGTCGTGATGTGTAAATCTTTTGATATGCTGTTGGATTCGATTTGCAAGTATTTTGTTGAGATTTTTTGCATCTATGTTCATTAGAGGAATTGGTCTTTAATTTTCTTTTCTTGTAGTATCTTTATCTGGCTTTGGTATTAGGGTGATGTCAGCTTCATAAAATATGTTGGGTAATTTTCCCTCTTCCATTTTTTGGAAGTGCATAAACAGGATTGGTGTTAATTCTTTTTGAAATGCTTGGTAGAATTCACCTGTGAAGCCATCTGGTCCTGGACTTTATTTTGCTGGGAGATTTTTGATGAGATTCAATCTCTTTAAATGTGATTGGTTTGTTAAGTTCTTGTATTTCTTGTAGCATCATTGTAGGTTGTTTGTGCATTTCTAGGAATTTGTCCATTTCATCTAGGTTGTCTAGTTTGTTGGCATACAGTTTTTCATAATAAACTCTTATGATCTTTATTATTTAT
>JAQZBX010063864.1:0-16638 GCA_029593785.1 Cabassous unicinctus
TTTTTTTTTTTTTTTAGGAGGTACTGGGGATTGAACCCAGGACCTTGCATATGGGAAGGAGGCGCTCAATCACTGAGCTACACCCACACCCCAGAAATGACTTTTAAAAATATATCTACATAGGAAAGCAAAGTATAGAACCAAGCATTATCTAATATGGTAAATAAAAATTTTAATTATTCTATGATCATAGCAAAGTTATTTTAAATATGTATTATGTTATAAAATTAGAGGGCTTTCAAATTGTATTCTAAAATAAATAGAATCTGTAAAAATTGCTATAATTATGGTTATAGTGAGAACATTTCCATTCAGGATTTATCATAACCAAAAAATGCAATATTTATTTCTTAAATTCACTAACACAACATATAATTATATTTATAAAAAACAACCATGGTAGAAATTATTCCATGTCCCAGGGAAGGAAGCTCTCCTTGAATTTGCTCTCACCAGATTAGGACTCTCATATACTAAGATACAGTCAGGTTTTCAGGTCCACAAATTCAGAATTTACTGGCACGGATTTAATGCACAAAAGCACATTATTTCATTCCCATCAGGAGTGCCACCGAGAGTCCTCGCCTACTCTCCAAGCTCAAGGCCAGGCCCTTCTTCCTGCCACACGGAACCTGACTCACTGCCCTCATGCCACAGCCGTTACCGCCCCCTCGCCAAGCCACCACGACCTCCCCCCCTGGACAGTGCAAATGGACCCTGAGCAGTACCCCGAGTCCACTGAACCAGCCCTCATGGAGCGGCCCTGAATTCCTTTCAGAATGCAAAGGTTGTCTTGTTATTCCTGTTCAACAGCTCCCACTGCTCATAAGAAAAGGTGGCCCGCTCTGTGAGGCACGCATGTGTCACCCATCCACCTCGCGGCCTCAGCCCTCCTGGGCCACGCTCTCCCCTCTCTCCTCTACTGCACAGGCCCCTTTCATTCCTCCAGGGTCTGAGTTCCACCCATCTTCACAGATGCCCTCTCCCTGCTGCCTAATACCTGTCCGTCCTGTTCCTTCAGGGAAGCCCTTCTGGAGCTCTCTCTGACCACATTAGGGCACTCTTACAAGTTCCTTATACTTATCCTTCACGGCTCTAATTTCATTTTTATTTTTCTTGTTATTTGACTCATGCCAGTCTTTCTTACTGATGGGTAAGCCCTGCAAGGGTGGAAACCATGAGTGTTTTTGCTCAGTATCGAATCTTCTTACCCAGTACGCCTGCCTGGAAGACAGCAGGTACCCAAATATTTGTGGAATGATATAAAAACTTGCCCTGGGTTTGTTCACTGATCTTGACCAGCATGTCCTTAAATGGTCTAATGCTGGAGAACTAGTGAATTCCAGGACCGCCACACAGCCAAAAGAAGGGAGGGGGAACCTTAGAAGGGCTTTCCAGACAAAATTCCTGAACAAAGAGACTTTCTGGCCTTTTCTGTAAAATCTTCGTCATCCCCAGTCTAGAGAATTTTTTTCTGCACTGTCAGTTTGCAAGCCTTGCTTCTTTTCATGCTGGGGAATTATGATGAAAAAGAGCTAGCAACCCCTTACTCCCAGCAGGGGAAATCATATGATTATTCTCTTAACACAATGCTCCTGAACCAAAGCACTACTAGTGAGCGCCTGGTCAGGGACCAAAGCAGCACCCCTAGAGGAGGATGGGGTTCATTCATTCTTTCCTTTCTTTCCTTTTCGTTTTGTTTTTTTTTTAATTAAGTAGGAACGATTCATATCAATCACCCAGCATTTATATTTATTTTCCTTAATCTTCACATAATTGTAAAGGCAGGATTTAATGCTTCTACAGATGGGGAAACTGAGTCTCAGGGAGGCAAACTCACGTGCATGAGGCCACTGAGCTAGCAGATTGCATGGGCACTGCTGGAGTCCGACCCCAGTAGCCCAAGTGCTCGGTAATCCACACTCACAGGAAACACATATCCTGGGAACCAGCTGCCAAAACTAAAGATTTGAAATCTTAACGGCCCAATTTAAAAGCCAGACAAATGTGATTAACATTATCTGGAACCTCCCAGCCTCTTTATACACACTCTGCTGCCCACGTGGTGAACTTATTGGCTGAGCTCATCCTCAAGGCTTCCCAACGGGAAAACAGACTCAGGACATTCTGCACCAGGCTGGCGGTCAGCAGTTGGCAAAGCATTCAAAGTCATTCCTCTCTTCTGAGACAGACATATGGGGAAGCCATCAGGATCCTGCAAGATGACGTCCATCTGCCCTCGACACTCATACGGATACTGTATTTCACTCTAAGAGGGCCACCTCTTCACATTTTTACACTGCACAAATCAAACGAGTCTTACAATTGTATGCCATAGTTTAATCAGCAGTTATTTTTCTCCCCACTTTTTAGTGGTCCATAAAATAATGGTGCATCTTACAACTGAGTGCTTCCTAGAGTCCATGAAATAAGGGATATAAACACTGAAATGGACATGCAAGGTGATCGTGGAGATTAAAAATTCCCTTTTGCCATCAAAAGCGTGGAGGAGGCTATGTTTATTATCCCTATATAAATCTTCTACTCTTAACTACCCTGAAGCAGTTTTGATTGAGGTGGCCTCCATTTTTAGCACTAATGTCAAATAATGAGGTCCTTTCCATAAAAAAACAACCAGAAATCAAAAGAAAGATAAATTTGATCATATAAGACTGGAGGGCTAAATACACTTCAAATTTTCAAATGAACTCAATCTTTTATATTCTCTCAAGGTGCTGCACCTCAGTTTCCCCTCACTTGTAAGATGTATGTAACTAACGCCTAACTCCTATGGTTGCGTGAGACCAAATGAAGCATCTGGAACATCACCCGGCACCCGGCGAGTGTGCGATAAATGTCCGATGGTACCAGCAGCGACTGCCTCTCTAAGGCTGTCCTAGGACAAAGCACTTTAGCAGGGGATACTACACAGGCTGGGTGGGCTTTTTAAAAATCGAGCTTTCAGGCTGAGGTCCTCATGGATGTTAGGAAATGTGCTAGATCACATAATCCTTTCAATAAAGGTGGGAGTCTCATCATGGAGATTCACTGGTCCCTGAGCAATCAGCTGTACATCTGATTAAGAGGACGAAGAGGCAGCTCAGAGAACAAATGGAAAACATCCCGGGCCGACCTGCAGCTCACTGCAGGTGGTGTCACAAAGAGAGAATCCTCAGTAACTGACAGGGCCACGCCACCAAGACACTTCTTCCTCAATGGCGAAGAACACTCTGCCGTCTACCACCCATTGTCTGATCCAGAAACCTGGCATCACCTTCTGCTCCTCCCTCTTGCACTTAAATTTCTCCCAAACAGATCTTGAACCCATCAGCTTTTCCCCATCCTTGTGGCCACTTCCTCAAGCCCCGGGCAGCACCCTCTCTTGCCTGGACAACCAGAGCCACTTGCTAACCGGTTCTCCAGCTGGGCCGTCTAACCCATCATTCACAAAGTCACAGCGGGATTTCTAGAACACGTCTTCAAGGGCTTCAGCACAGTCCTGAAACTCAAGTCTTTAATGTGGCAAAACAAGGCCCTGGTGTGGTCCCTACTCACTTCTCCTAGAAGTGCCGCTGGCACCTAGGTAAGGTCTTGAAATACGCCGTGCTCTTCCACCTCCCCTCGGCAGGGGAAGAACGGGTTTTCCCCTCGCGACCCCTGCCTCTAGTGTGGCATCCTTCCCATAGCACCCGGCACCTCCCCAATGAAAGAAATCAAACTGTTGCGGTAACTGCCTGATGGTTTGGAGTCATCCTCAACTGTCACCTCCGTGAGGGGAGGGCTCTCTGCACCATCCATCACTGTCTCCCCAGCATCTAGCACATGATTTGACACCAAGCAGGCACCAAACATTAGTTATTAAGTGAACGAAACAGAAATGAAACCCAACTCCAGCTTCCAGCCACAATGAACTGGTTTTTGGTTTGTGTTATTTTGTTGTTGTTGTTGTTGTTTTGCGTGCCTTTGCACACACTCTTCCTCCTTCTGGAATGTACACTCCACCCCTTCCGCCACCCCCAACGCTTTCTCTACACAAACTCTTAGTTCTGCCTTCAAGAGTCTGCTTAAGTGTCACCCCCTCTTGGAAACCTCCAACGCCCACAAGGAAAACCCAGTCTCCTCCTCTGGCTGCCCACAGCACCTTCCTCCCGTCACAGCCATCTGGAAGATGCCCGAACGCCTTCACCACCCTGTGGGCTGCGTGGAGGAGACGATTCTGCACCCATGGCAGCGAACGGAGTCTCACCGAGGAGACACCGAGCACCTGTTTCCTGAGTGAGTGAACCAATGACTGACTGAATGAGGCCTCGCTAGCTTTGCAGGGCTCACCTGCCGTAGCTAAAGGAGCACGTTCACGGGTGGAGGAGATGGCACCAGGGGTGAATCACTTAGCCCTGTGGAAAAGGCAATGGCTCACGGGTTGCGGGCCCTTGCCATTCTGCCACGCCTTGCACCTTTCCTTTAGTGTTCTCTAGGGAGACAAAAACCATATTTTATGTGGAATCGGTATTTCAAACAAATTGTCCTTTTCCTCTTCTGCTGTTTTGTATTTGGTCACAATTAAAGCTGAGAAAGGCCCTTGGCGCCTGCTCTGCCTCCATGCTGTAAATGACTCTCCCTTGGCGCCTGAAGGCAGCCCCAGGGAAGCCAGGTGCTCTGCACCTTGACAACAGTCTCCTTGTGTACAAGGACACTCAGGGGCATTTGTTTAGCAACCCTGACCAGCCATTCACAACCAGGGTCCAATGCACGCTGAGCTGGGCTGGGTGGGACAAGGCAGTGCTAGAGGCCAGAATGGCAAAGGAAGAGTCTGCAGCTCTGGGGGTGCTGGGGATCAGTTTGGGTAGTTTTTACCTAGAATCCTTAGTTGTGCCGTACAGCTATCAGATGCCCAAGCCTCTAAGGCCTACCTGTTTTCATCTGAAATGCAACAATCCTGTGCAGGAGCTTACTGGGTTACATTCAAATGTCACTACTGATTTAGGTCAGGGACAGCTTCCTGGATGCCACGCTACGCCTAAAAGGTAAACTACTACTACTACCAAGATGGAATGGGCCTGGCAGCTCTTTTGTTGTCTGGGGGCCGAATCACCCTGCTGCCACCCACACAGCCTCGTGGGACCGGCTGGCCTCATTCCACTGGCGGCTCCATCTCCTTCCTCCTCACTCCACTGGTCTAACCTCTCATTGCATGTGGCTTTCTAATACCAACTGATTTTGTAAAAGTCCTCTCCTGTCCATTTCACACAAACGTCCCCATTAGACTTGCACTCCATTCAACTCTCCAGCTATTTCCTGAGTCATTAAATTGCATGCACTCCTGCGATGCCTTCCCCAAGCCTGGAACGAAGAGGTGACTCAACCATCTTCCCCACTGTATTTAAATACCCAGAAAGACTGCAGGGTTACTGGCGGGCAAGCAACTTCTTATGGCCGACTAGATTAGAGGTCCGTATCTACAGCCACTCCTGACTTCGGAAGGAACTTTTCCAGTGTTAGTTGCCACGGAGAGCAACGGAGGCCAAAAGTGCACCTTCCCCACCTGCACAGGTGCGGCAACCAGCCCCCCTTCAGGAGCTCCCTTCTCTACAGGAGCTCAGTGCGAAGGTGGGAAAGAAAGAGAGCCCCAATGATGGGCCACCCCTCCTCACCCCCTGAACCAGGACTGAGGCGGGGACCGTGTCTAGACAGCTGACATGCATTGTTAAGGGGGGAGGCGGTTGTGGGAAGATTCGCGGGGGAGTCCTGGGCCCTGCCGCATTTCTTCCGCAGCTGGGTCTTGGAGCGTGGATCGCCAGAAGCCTCCCAGCCCACCTGACTTTCGTGGCCCAGCAGGTCCCGCCTGTCCCGTGGGGTGGCAATCCCTGATGCCTTCTGGAGACACCTGGTCTTTGGAGAGGCAGGTCCATGACCGATGTGCTCAGCCGCGTGGGCCTCCCGGCGCCGGGCCTCGCTGCCTCCCGTGTTCTCCTGTCTGCCTCTCTGCTCGGCCTCTCTTGCTCAGCAGTGGGAACGAAACACGAAGGCAGAGGCCACCGCCTCGTGCCAGACAAGAAAGTCAGTGGACTCACCATCAGGGAGCTCCGACTTCAGATTTCCAGGGGGGAATTCCCTCTCGGGAAGGGTTCCTAGAACTACCCCTCTTCAAAACTGAAAGGGGGCTGGGGGGATGGGCCTCGCACACATTCAGTTTTGACCACTGAGGCAGGAGGATGAGCCACGAGCTAGGCCTCAGGGCATCCTGAGAGTGGTTTCTGCTGGTTTGGTCAGCACGGAAGAAACGCTGGTGTGGCTGTGTCCACACGTGAGGTGGCCTGTGACCGGTGAGCTCTGCTCATCTTGGGAAAGAGTCAGGCCTGCCCGGGCATTTCCCTTCCTCGGCGTGGAATCAGGGAAGGGTGACAGGGGGCAGAAGCTTAGTCCCGTCTGGGCTCCAATCAGAAATGAGGCCCAGTGAGAGAAGCACCCTGGGGCAGGCAAGTCGAGGCAGGTGGGGGTGGGGGCGCTGCTGAGGAAGCCAGGCTGTGGGGTTGGGTTCTCAGGCATACAGCCCACCCCTGGGGGGAGGCAGCCGGCCTGGAGGCTCTCCATGTGGTGCCCCCCGGCCACGTCGTCTACCCTCACAGCTGCCCTTCCCTGCTGCCATCTAAACGGTGACAGCCACATCCTCACTCGTGCTGCTCCCCTGCCTCCAGCACCCCTCTCGCTACTCTCCACCAGCTGAGCCCTTCGCATCTTCCTCAGGACGCAGGCACCAGCACCCTGAGGTCAGTTGCTTGTATTGGCCCATATGCTGCGCCTTTGCTTACATCCATCACAGCCCTGGGCACATCAGATTAAATTAGCAGGTTTGCTTCCACTGGAGCCTCTGAGGTCCTCGGGTTTGCTTCCACTGGAGCGTCTGAGATCCTCGAGGAAGCAGTGTATCCCTGGCTCTATACATTTTTGTTGAGTTGTAAATCCCTGCCACTTTGGAGGTCCCTAGTCATTGTTCATGCAGGGACCTGAAGTTCAAGGTAAATATTTCTAACTAGACCAAAGGATAGGATAGTTCCACGTATGCGCACACGCATGTGTATGTGTAAATGTTTCTCTTGTTAAACCAGAACATTTCAATGACCATAAACCTTTCTTAAAATATAGATTTCCAGGTTCAAAAATGACTTTAAAAAAAAAAAAAGTATGAGCACTTCAAACCATACAGCTTTTCCCATGTCTTTATGCTCAAGTTCATGGATATTGCTTTACATGTCTTAGCCCTATGAACTGGCCCTGGCAGGAGAAAGAGCTAGAGGGGGTGTATCCTCCTTTACCAAGAGGAGCAGAAACTTGGTTTCTTAACTCATTCCAACTCCAGTCCCTATCATTCCAAACAAACAAAATGCTCTGTGAAGCCACCGATGGCCTCATCCCAGGCTCCCAAGAAAGAGTCTAAGAAAACTCAAGAGTCAAGAGACTGTGTCCTCAAAAACCACAGGTGGTGTGATTCCATGATATGCAACATCTAGAAGAGGCAAGTCCAGAGACAGAAAGCAGACTGGTGGTTGCCAGGGGCTGTGAGAAGGAACGGGAACAGCAGCTAACTGGTACAGGGTTTCTGTCTGGGGTGATGAAAATGTTCTGGAATTAGTTGTGATGGTTGCAAACACTGTGAAAGCACTAAAAGCCACTGAAATGCATACTTTGAAATGGTTAAATTGTGAATTTTAGCTCATTTGAAAAAAAAAAAAAAAGAGAGAGAGAAAGAGAGAGTCTTACCTTCCTTCCAAAGGTCTACGGAAAATTGTTCAAGCTGTGTCATAAGCACAGCGTTGGAAATGCGAAAGGACCATCATTTTTAAAGCTGGGAATGACTAGGCCAACATCAGCCTAAGGGAGTAGAGACAGACCGTGTCCCTCCACACCAGCCACCTGACTAAGGAGACCTGTGTGGCCTGGGCTGTGGTGCAGCTGGAGACTCCAATTCCAAAAGCTCTTTGGAGCTGTTCAGTCAAAATGCCAAGAGAACACTTGGGCACACTCAGGCAAGGAAACCCACACGGACAGCTCCCAGACAGATCTTCCCAAGACAAAGGGACAACAACGAGACTCTGAAAGCGACTTTGAGTTTTAGAAGCATGATCACCCAGCAAATGAAATTCAACATTCTGTCAAGAAGGATAATTTTCAGGATTGAATTTAAAGATCTGATTCCTTTGAAATGAGACATTTCACAAACTCCACTGAAATTAGAAATACATTTTTTAAAATGAATTTATTGGCTTTGGAAAGAACTGGAATCTGGTTTGGGAGTTATTTTGATGAGTTATTTAGTATAACTCTACATGTGTTATTTGTGGTATAAATGTACACATACATATATACCCACATATATGTATGTTTAAATATATTTTTTCCTGTGGAAAGGAGGGTTAAACCACTCTGTATTTCTTCTTTCCATGAGTCTAATGCTGAATTACGGGGATGCAAAGGCTCTTAGAATGTGCTGACACTTTAAATAGTCAAACATCCAAGAAAGAAAACGATTAAAACACACGCACACACACTTTTCTTAAAGTTACGGAAAATTAGAAACACGATTGATTGTTCCGAGCTGGGAGGAAATCTTGGGTGACTGGCAGAGGTCTGGGCACCCACAGAAAGCCCACAGCAAAGACCACACCGTGACTGGCCACCGGGGGTGGGGGTGGCAGACTTACCGAGAGCGTCCACTGGCGGGGGCACACGGGGAGAAAGTGCAGGATACACAATTGACACAAAAAGGAAAATAATAAAGTCAAACTGGTATTCGAGCAGCGGCCTTTCATGTGTTAAGTAGTCTAAGACTTGCCAATGGATTTGATATTATGGCAATTAAACCCCACATCTACCAAGAGCTGCACATCCAAGTTCCCTTTTCCTGCCCGGCTGATAATATTCTTTCCTTCTCATCTCAACAGCAATCTTCCTAGTAACTGTCACCTCTAGAGAATATAGCAGGTTTTTAAGAGAGATAAAGCACATATATATAACCAGAAAAAGCCAATTAAAATGCATGAACAGGAAAACCTTTTAAGTGTCTTGAAAAGTATCTAGGGAAACCTAGGGGGAAAAGTGAGGGTAGGGTGAAAATGAAAAACAAAATCATTAAACTAAAAAATTTTATAATAGCAAATAAAATGCTAGTATGGAATTGCATGAGCCTGCTTATTAAGTTTATAACATTAGCTTTGCAACCTCCAGTGAGAAATGATTGATTCAACTATTTAAATGTCAGCTCAAGGGTTAACATATTAAAATGTTCCAGTTCTCTATCTCAAAAAAGTCCCAGGTAAACTTTTAGTAGTAACAGATTGAAACAGAAGCCTTCAGCATAACTCAATTAAAATTAATAATAATGTGGAAGTTAAAGTGAGAAATAGGCTGCTGATTTAGTAAGGAGGTGGCAAAAGTAGACAAACAGTCTCCCACTTCCAATCCTCTCCTTCCGCTACAAGGTCAACTCTCCAACAACGAGAGGGCTGGAAAGAGGTCACCCTGAGCTCGGGCCCCCTAGGTCAGCCCACACCATGCCCCAGCCTCCTGCTGCCTCTGACCCTCTGCTTGGCTCTTGACCAGAACCTCTCTGAGGGCAGGGACCATCTCTCTGCCCCCAGCTCCCTGCCCAGTGTTCACCAGCAGCCGTGCAACGAGCATGCCTTCAACAAAAAGAGGCACATTCGCCTACAACTGCAACATATTCCACGTTGCTTTAAAATGATTTTGAGATTAAAAATCTAACAAAAAACAAACCATTAACTTTTTTGGAGTGGAAATATGTGAATACCTTTGGATTACATATGACCTTTCTCCATTTTAGAGTAAAGCGAATCAAATAAGGAGTATGTGAAAAGTTGATATTTGTAGAGTAAGTTACAAGCAAAGTAAATATGTCATACACAGAAGTTCCCACCCAGATTGTTTGCCTATGTCAGGGGCACTGCTAACCCAAGCTTAGATGCACAAGGGCATCTGAAATTTTGAAAGGGGATGTCAGAAGAATTTTTAGGTCAAAGATTACAGTTTTTACAAAGCCGTGGCAGGAAGTCATTTGATAATCTCCTGAATACATATTAAAAAGGAAGCAGTTAGTTGGTTGTATAAATCAGATCCAACTTTATCAAGACAAAAAAAAGTACGCAAAGCATTTGTGCATCCTAACACATGGCATAAATATTAAAGGAACACACTGACCTAACTTTTTTTAAAGTCCAGGAACCTACCACTTGAAGGAGATGAGAGAGATGCTTCAAGCAGTTGTTCTAGCAGAAAGGAAAACTTCAGCTAACCAGATCCAAAAAATAACTGGAAGCCTCAAATAACCTGATTTCTTCTGGCCCTTAACTTGTAGTGTTTCCTGTCTACCCACCGGCTGAGTACCAACTAGGAGAGCACTCCATACCAAGAACACAGAATGATGATTCTGGGGTCTTCCAGAAGGCTATATTCAACCCCAGAAATATATGCATGGTCAAAAAATGCACTCAAATATTCTTTTACAAAGGAAAGAAATGAAAACGGTTTTCTGGTTGTGCCTCCATGCTACTGATCTGACTTGCCCTGCCTGCCAAGGACACTGGTGCACGAGGCCACCAGCTCCAAGTAAAAAGACTGACGCTTCAGAAACTGACCACAGCCTGCACCTCTCAGCCTTCAGGCCCCAGTGCCCCAAGAAATCTCACAACTACGTGCCAATTATTACCGAGCCCCAGGGCCAGAAGCTCTAGTCATGCTACAGTCCAGCACCCTATGGGTTCAGAATCTTCCTTTCTGGTGCCTTCATGTGGAGCTCCTTATCCTTTCTAGGCAGCAGAGCCAGTGCTGGGTAAGCCTAATTGCCAGAAACTTCCTTTTATGTTGCACTGTAATCAACCTCCCAGGCTTCACTCATAGGTCCAAATGCTGCTAATTGGACAATGCTGGTGACTTTGAGTGACAGACGAGGACCATTTCAGCCTCCTTGCAGAATTCAGATAAAAGGATTATCACTGCAGCCAAGAACTTAAGACCTCCGAAAAGAGAACTGTGGGAAAAGCGAAGGGAAAATACTTTTTCTTACCCTGTCTTCTTCACTAAACCCCCACACCTTTTCCAAACTGTATCTTCCCTGGACCATCCCTCCAAGCCCATTAAATCTCCTAACTCAAAGTTACGAAGCCCCTCAATTAGCTGCAGGTTAAGCTCACAATTTCACTATTTCTGCCAGCCTGCTCTTCTACTGGACCTCAGCTTTGAGAGAATATGATGGCACTTTTATTTATAAGCATTTCTCTCTCGACTCACTGAAATGGTACTGGCCACAAACTAGCTCCCAGGTGCCCTAGTTAGAGAGAATGTAAATCTGAGGAGCACCAGACTAAAAAACCACATCCAAAGTAACTATTGGGATTGACACTGACAAAAAAATCCAATTGTGGGTGAAAATTTCTGCTGCTTTTATTTTGCAATTATGCAATGGTTTTTATAGGCACTGGAGGAACATTTTTTCAGAAATGCTGAAACTTAATAAACTGTGTCCTGCCCCCTTCTCCACTCCCCAACTCTTCCATCTTTCCAAACGTATCTTCAGTTCCACATGAGAACTGCTAGTTTAGGTAAGAAGAAAAGGGAAATCTGAATTTTATGGATTTATACCTAGAAGGTCACCGTTCCGAATCTGGGAGGGCAGAAGAGTGGCTGAGCGCCTTCCACCACCGAGGTGGAACGGAAAACCCCATTTTACTAAGTGGGGATGCAGCCAAATCTGCAACGTGGTATCGAGAAGCATCATCTGGAAGTAACGTCACCTTCTCAAGCTCAAGGGAGGCACCCTGCATTTTAGGCTTTAGTAAAACCTTAGGAATATTTGCAAAGTAGCTAGATTTTTCTCTTCAGACTCAGTCTGAGGGAAAAGCAAAGGTGGGTCACAGGTGGGACAATTAAATGGTTTGTGAGTGACAATAAAGGGGGTGGGGTGGGAGGAGTGGCGCCCTCCACCAGTCTGTTTTCCTTCCTTGGGAATTACCAGGCTCCCACCTCCTGACGGCCCCTGAAAAATCTCCCTACATTCATGACTCCTGGCTCTCAGAGCAGCCACTTCTGTCTTACAAGACTTAATAAAGGGTTTCGGAGATTACAGGCTGCGGAAGACGGAGGAGAAAATGACATAATTTCTGTAATAATTACTAGAGAACATTTGCATGGAGGCTTTTGAGCATTATCTCAAGGCTTCCAAGAAATTTACAGGTTTCATTACAGTACACAATAGGCATGGAAACTGTCAATTTTGGAGACAAAGGTGAGGGGAGGGAACAAGTCAAGTACTACTTTGCAAGGGGCCACAAATGTACACATATTCTGTGCTTGGAGAACTTGAACTCGGCTAGATTCTATTTGCTTCTATCTGTTCCCCAGGGTATGACTTATATGAGCTGAACATCCGCGTCTAAGACAAATCAAGCACCTTCATTTTCTCAAAGTAACAATATTAACAGAACTTTGCGTTACCTTTTTTTGCTTTCTTTTGCAGTTTCAATGTATCTGAGGACTTCTTCTTTATCTCTTGGCGTGCTTTTTTATACTCTAAGAAAAAGGAGAATATTGAATAATTTTACCACTTTGCTTAACAGAAAATACTTCAAGGACAGACACTATCTTTGTCCTGGAAAGCATCAACAATGACACAGTAAATGGTTTTATCAGATCATAATAAAATCTCATGATGGTATTTTACAAGACAGAGGTTATGAAAATGAAAAAAAAATAAATAAATAACACAAAATGTTCTTTCCCTGTAAAACTCACTAATACCAGCTCTGGGGAAGGACATCATTTGGGAAAATATATACATTTTTAGGAGGTACCGGGGATTGAACCCACGACCCCATACATGTGGAGCTCAACCACTGAACTACACCCACTCACAGGAATGTTATAATAAAAGTGAAAAAATTTGCAATTCTCGGCTCAAGTATCAAGAAAGATTTTCAGTATTGTCTCTTTGCCCCAGGCCCATCTCCACGGTGCTCTGCTCAAAAAAGAATGCCGTGGGACGAAGATGCTGGCTGGACACAATTCAGAAAACAGCTCCCAGCCTATGGCGGGAGAAACTAGATGATGTGGGGAAAAACAGGGACAGCCCAGCTGCCTGACGTTCACGGCGAACGTGGAGGCCGAACCCGTGGCTACCGAGCCCAGGTGGCCCCCACACGCCCCAACCGCAGCCTGGCTCTCTTCCTCTCCCCCCGGCAGCTCGCCCCACTGCTGGACTTTCCCATTCCTGAGGCTGGAGTCACCCAGACAACTCAAAATGACAGTTATCTTCTCTCCTTTGCTGGCTTCCTACTCAATTAATTGCCATCGCCTGTAAATTTCACCTGGACCAGCTCCCTCCCGGTCATCCCTATCTTTTCCCTTCCATTGACCCTAAGCCTATCAGAGCTCGTTTAGGGACTCTTGCAATCGCCTCTGAACTGAATCTTTCTCTCCAGTTTCCCCCTCAGATCTGTGCACACCCTTTCCCTTCCCAGCGCTCACTGCAGGTTATGTGATCTTGGATCAATGCTGCTGGTCCCTGCCATACCTTTGAGGACGGGGTGCTGTGTGTCTGGACCCTGCTGTCCCGTCCCCCCGCCACCGCCCCAGAGCCTAGCAGGCAGCAGGAGATAACTAGGACACACTTGTTGAATGCATCGACAAACCATGGCCAGAGGAGTCTTCCAAAAGTACAATGCTGCTCATGTCACTTCTCTGTCCCAAACCACATGCAGCGTCCCAGCCGCCTGCCCCCACATAATTCCCAGACCTCTTTGTGCTGGCACACCAGCCTTTGTAGGATGCACTCCATCTACCGCTGGCGGATTTCTGGTTGTTCCCATTTTCCTTGCCACTCTGCACGTTTTTTTTCTCTGGCTAGGACTCCTTCCCCAATGCCCCAAGTTCAATGTGATAAAACTACATCCATCCATTAGACTCTCCCTCAAATATCACCTCATTTTCTAATTCCTTGGCCCAAAGCAAGCTCTTCCACCTCTGGTTTCTGGAGCATTCCACATCTTTGCCACACACTGCCTCTTGCCCCATGGTACTTTCCTCCCTCCCACCTGCCCACCTGTTTTAAGGTCCCTGAAGGAAGGAGCAGTGTCCTGGCCATCTCTGAACATCCTGCAGTGCTGGCAGAGTGGGCTGCATCTGCTGCCATTCGGTAAATACTGAGTTCACAATGAATTTAAACGATGAAGAAGTGCGTTGTCACAAAGGCTGGGCATTGGGGGCTCCATCCCCCCACGATCTTTTGGCCTCTGTCTACAGAGCAGCCACCCAGCAGGCACGCAGGGCCTGACAATGGTCCCAAACTCACATTCTGGCCCAGGCTCAGTCTTAGCCTCAGAGGTGAACCCCTAAGAAAAGAAACTAGAAGTGTGTCTCTGTGTGCACTTGGGGTGGGGATGAAGGGGGACCTGCAGCTAAAACCAAGGGGCCTGTGGTCCTAGGGGATGGGCAGAGATCAGGCAAAGCTCTCTGCCAGACCCACTGTCCTCTCCCTGAGGCTCAGCACTACAGCTCTTCTGAACGGCTTTACACATCCAGTTTTGAAGTCTTTGTTATAAAAGTGGCTTTGCTGCATCATCAAATGGGTAGATTCAATAAAGAAGTAATACGAACAAAGTTAATCAGGCCAAGTGTAAAATATCAACTCTTTCCCCATCAGGGAAGATTTCAAATGTTTCACTCTATTTTCTTTTTCCTTCTGAAAAGCATAGATGGGAAAAAAAACCCAGTGAGCCTAAGAAAAGATAACCCATAACTGAGAAGCAAACAATGGAAAGGTAAATCCTTGGACTTTGCCACTCTCTCTAACTCAGAAGGAAAAGAGAAAGACTTTTTAGGATTGCATCAAATATAAAAGCTAGGACCCAGGTGGGGAAATGCTACCAGGGGTGGATATTAGAGAAAGAAATTTTTTTTAAAATAATTTCTAAGAGAAACACATGAATTGGGATGTCATTTTTCCTTGTTAAGGAAAAATTGCATCTTTTTAAAAAATTAGTATGGGGGAATACAGATTTTAAAGTTTATTTTTTACATAATTGGCTAAATGGTTAATTATTGTGCCTATACTTCTGAATCTCAACATAAGCATACTATCACCATTCCTTGGTTCTTTCATCAAAATGGTTTGCTGAAGTTCTGCATGAAAGTGTAAAAAAATTTATTTTAAATTTATTTTTATTTATTTCCCCACCCCACCCCCATTGTTTTGTGCTTGCTGTCTGCTCTCTGTGTGTTCTTCTGTGTCTGCTTGTCTTCTCTTTAGGCGGCACTGGGAACCGATCCCGGGACCTATCGGAGTGGGAGAAAGGTGCTCAATCTCTTGCGCCACCTCAGCTCCCTGGTCTGTTGTGTCTCTTACTGTCTCTCCTCTGTGTCTCTTTTTGTTGCATCATCTTGTTGCGCCAGCTCTCTGCGCGGGCCAATTCTCCTGCACAGGCCAGCAACCCTACGCGGGCCAGCACTCCACATGGGCCAACTAACTGCTCAGGCCAGCTCGCCGTGCAGGCCAGCTTGCCTTTCACCAGGAGGCCCTGGGAATCGAACCCTGGACCTCCTACATGGTAGATGGGAGCCCAATCACTTGAGCCACATCCATTTCCCCATAACAAATTTTTAAACGCAAGCACAAGAAAGCAATATCAACGTTTGTAAGCCCAATAGCTGTAACTGAATGAATGAGGGAGGAAATGAATGATTTGAATGAATGATGACAATTTTCCATTGGCTGCTGGCACCTTCTGGGAAAGTGGGATAATTTTCAATATACAACTTAAAGCAGTGAAAATAAACAATCTCTTCTTTCCAGAATGCCTGAGCAGGTATTCACTGTAGCCTTCATTTTACTTTGCCTTGTATTAATTAGTTTCTGAATTAGTAGATACCGCGCTTGTCTTTCGGGGTCCCATAGCACCCAGCAAGTGAAAACATGAGAACAATCTAAGCAGGGAATGAGAACTTGTTGTCACACAGTTTCCTGTTGGCTTGTGTGAAGAGAACACAAAACACTTTCACTTGGAAGAGTATCAGTGCTATTTCCTCAGATGATTAGACTGTGTTCCTTCTGACACCACCAAGGTCCTCAACAACCAGCTAAACCAGCTCACAAAGACATGTCTCACCTCCCCGAGACAACACACAGAGAACGGCCAGTTCTGGGATGGTGGCACCAGACTCACCTCTAGCATTAAATGTTTGGTCTTTAAAATGTGCTGAAACCCCTTAGGTATGAATTTTTGGCATCTAATCCTACCATTACAATCCACTTTTTTTTTTTTTTTAGGAAGTGCTGGGGATTGAACCCAGGATCTCGTACATGCGAAGCAGGCACTCAACCAATGAGCTACACCCACTTCACACAATCCCCTTTTAATTCAGTTGGGAATGAATGCCACTGACATACCAGGCTAATGGCTGCTGAGAGCTATTTTGTGCCCCCAAAACCAGCACTGAGTTTTGCAAAGGGATCACCTTTGACTCCTTATCCTCCAGCACTGAAATTCCAACAGAAGAAGGGACAGAGTGGGCCCTTGGCTATTTGGGGTGACATGGATCAACCCAGAAAAGGCACCAGCCGGCAGCACCTGGCTC
>JAQZBX010063865.1:0-16613 GCA_029593785.1 Cabassous unicinctus
CATTGCAGGTGATGTGCCTCACTAATGAAAGATGTTTATGTGGGATATTATGGGAGGTGTGGAAGGAGGGGAACATAGGAATCTGTGTAATTTTTGTGTAACATTTATTAATCTAAGCATCTTTTAATATATATATATAACATTTATGTAAGCAAAAGCACATATATGCATATATATATATCATTTTACAAATATTGGTTTGTATTATGAAAAATTTGATTTTTACCCACAATAAAAAAAAAAAGATACTGAATAAATCAGCCATCATTAGGATAACAAACAGGAATGTCCTCCCTGCTCCATTTCTTTATATCCTCAATGCCACTTCCCAGAGGTAACTATTTTTGATTACTTTAATGCTTCTTTGTTTATCTCAGTTTTTAGATATTGTTTTAATTTTTAAATTTAAGCATCCCTAATTTATATTCAATCTATAGATGTTTTTGTTTGAAAAGATGAGGAGTTGCAATTCTACACCATATCTGCCCACATCTCAGTCCTAATCTTTTCTCAAAATAATGATATCATGATTTTTGTTAAATTTATTTACATTATTTTGACTATGTAAATGATACTTATTGCTGGTTTTTGTGTTTACTTTTCATCACAAACTGTTTCTGCAATTTTTTAATTTTCAGCTCTTTAATGTCATTTTCTACATTTTCATTAAATCCATCATTTATCATCCCTAACATTCTAAAATAATTGTAAAATTACTCCCATTACGTCTTTCCATCTAGTCAAATTCAAGTCATAATCTGTTATAACTACATGCTTCACTTGGGAACCTCCTTTTCGTAGCCCTCCCTATACTTACTCCAGTCCTGAGTTCTCTGTTCTGCTGGGAAACTTGACCGTGGTGCACAATTGCTCAGGTCATTGAGTTATCTTCTTTTCTTCTGCTTCAGATTGTCCTGTTTGAGTATTCCCTGAGATCCCCAGGTTATCTCCCTTCCTTGTGGAGAGGTTGCCGGAGGGTGCGGGAGGAAACTGGGCGCAGTCCCGCCCAGGACCTTTCACCATGGGGTCCAGAAGCACTGGTAGGAAGGGCCCAGCCCATTCCTGGGGGCAACGCAATTCTGCAGGCTTTGCAAACTGCCAAAGAAGCCCCATTTCCCAGGAAGCAATGCTGACCCGGGTTGAGGGGCGGGGTCTGCCCTCGTGGGCGGGATTGGAGCGAGGGCGCAGCCCACATTTCTAGCACCCATGACCCTTCACGGCCCTGGCTGTGGGCTGTGGCGCCGACTTGGCACGTGGGCCTTCCCCGATGGCGCGGGTGAAGGCGCTGGGAGCACGTGCTCGGCTCTGATGCTGTGGAAATGGCGGCGGGGAGCGGCCGAGCCCTGGACCCCGGGTGAGTCTGGGTGGGGGTGGTTGAGGGAGCAGCCAGATTCGCGGGACCTGAGGGAAGCCCCGCAGCGCTGAGAAGTGGAACTCCCACAGAAGGATGCAGCGTGCATGCGTGGGTCTTTCCATGCATAGCTGCAGGCCTGCACTGACAGATATCTGGGTGCTCGGCAGGTGGGGGTTCCCTGCAGTGCAGATGCCCAGCAGGTTTTCTCTACTCCATTCCCCCCTTAAATATCCTGGCCTGGAAAGGCCTGGGCCCCAACTCAAAACCAGGATCCACAAATGAATCCAGGTCAGGTTTCTGGGTCAGACTGCTTACCAGCAGTGGAAGCCTGGCCTCCAGCTACCCCTCCCCATCCCCCACCTCTCCTCAGAGAATGGTGGGGAAGGGTCTGTGCTGAAGCAAGTGGGCCAAGTGAGAGGAGCCCCCCCCAGTGGGAGTCCCTGAATGCTGCTTTTTTTGAGGAGGGGAAGGGTCTTCCACCCCTTATTTGAAGTCCAGAGCCTCCTGCAGTGGGTGAGGTGTGCAGAGCAGCATGGTCATCCCTGGGCTGCTGGTGAAGGTCCTGAGTCAGGTCTGGGAACAGGTGGGCAACTAAAACCGGGAAGGTGGGGTCCAGAAACTAAAGCCAGTCCCCCTGGTGGGGTGCTGTGCTGAGGGAAGGAGAAGCAGCTGCTGTGAAGCAGCCTAGACAGGGAATCAATAGGCAGATCTGAAACCTGGAAGAAAAATGGTTAACACGTGTCCTCCAATACCCCCAAGAAGGCTGCTAGAAGACTCTTGTGAGAAATCCCATTTGGAATGAGATTTCCTCTGGAAGCCAGAAGAAGCCCTGTATATTCACCAGGGGCCTTATCACTGGGCCCTCCTGGGGGATTGGTGGGTGGGTAATCAATCAAAATAGCAAACAGCTGGAACACCTCCCATGACATTAGCAAAGGGGTGGAATAATTAATGGTTTAGAAGACAAGTGGGGAATGCAAACCGGCCGTGTCTGGGTGCCTGACCCTGTTCCTGCCTTCTTGCCATTTTTCCCTGCCATGATGGCTTTGCAAGTAAACTGAGGCATTTATATAATTTATAATGCAGTAATAGATATATACAAACTATAATGCAATTGTAGTCTGTAAACCTGCCCTCTTTATCACTTTCAGCCTTTCCTCTGTACCTGGGACCCATGATCTGTTATTTTCTCCAGTTTCTCTTCCCTCCCACCCTTAATAAATAACGGGCCTAATCAATATGGCATGCTCTTGAAATTCATTTCTTGCAGTTTAGCCAAGAACCTAGACAAAATCTGGCTACAACTGGGGCTGGCAAGAAACAGCCTGGGAATTCCAAGGGCACCTGCAAAATGTCAGCCAGGATGGAGAGAAAGAGAAAGAGCAGACCACTGGGCCAGCAGGACAGGCAGGCTCAGCTACTGGCCCTCTATGGACTTGCAGGTTCTTGCTTCCCTTTTGGAATGTACTTTAGCCATATCAGTGAAAAACTTTGATGTCCATATCCCAGTCCATTCAGCGTCAATCCTAGAAGTCCATCTTATAGAAAAGAAAAAGAGTTCAGATGCAAAGACATTCTGTTTGGAAAGGCAGGCACTAGGATGTGCCTAAGTGTCCATGGGGAGACACACTTCAGCAAACTCTTGTCCTCCTTTGATGGAACATGTGGCAGGACTGGGTGTATGGGCAAGGCCACAGGTGTTATATCAGGCAGGCACAGGATGGCAGAGGCAGGTGGTCCCTCCCTCTGTTTCTGATTTAAAAGTAGGTGTTTGTGCACTTTGTGAGATTTGTGTAAACTGAGGAAAAATGCTGACAGCCCTGAAGTCCTATCAGCCTATGCTTACCTCTGGGGAGCCAAGAAGAAGGTCTGGGTGGAGACAACCCCTGACTCCTGGGTGGCAGCATGTTCTCTGGGTATAAATGACATTGTACCCTGGGCATGGAGGCTACCCTGCTGTGGTCAACTGCCTGACAAACTCTGGAAGTTGCCTGGACTCTCTGAGATGGACATCCACACCTCCAAGTGGGAAGCTCTATGGGCTGCTTCCCATGCTCCATGAAGGAAAGTGAGCCAAAGCACATGCTCAGGACCTCAGGGGGCCAGGGTTGGTGAGCTGTACTGCTAAGTAGGGGCTTTCCTTTCCTTGTGTCTTTTGTTCATTGGTTAGACCAGGCCAACTTTTACTTCTTTGTGTTTTTTAGTATTTTCCAAGTAAAAGTTTGTTGTTTCTCACTCCAAAGTAGAAATGCTCAAAAGCAGAGAGTGACGCTATTCCCAGTGCTTCAGTCGGTTATTTGCTGCAATTGAAACATCTGCAAGCCCTCACTGGGTGCTTCCTGGCTGCTCTGGAAGGCTTGGGACATCCTTGTGACAGGTGCTGGGGAAATCTTGGTGAGGCAGGTGGCAGCCCCCATTGAGCCAAGAGCACTGAGAAGGAGTTAGACCCAAAAGCCAAGTGCCAATTGTAGGCCCAGTGTGGAGGACACTAAGTGTCAGAGGATGGAATGTTGAGGTGGGGATGTGTGGACAGGGTTCCTGGGATGGGCTCCTCAGGTGCTGGGGCCAGCATGGCTGGGGACAGAGGAGAGGTTCAGGAATGGAGAAGTGCTGTGGGGGCCAGTCCCAGACACACGTATGACACTTAGCCAGAGTTCCTTGAGGACTGTGTCTTCAAGGGATTGGCAGGAATTTCTCAAGGGCTTCTGAACCCCTTTCCCCAGCTTTTCTTTGGTGGGCTTGTACCACCAAAGGCTCTCTGAGGTTTCTCATGGAGGTGGTCTGAGGATGGGGAGGGTGTGGGTGGTGCCCTGTGCATTGAATGGTGCCTGAAACTGAACTTTCATCACCATTCTCCCTGTTGGCAGAGTGTACCCTCTGTCTGAGAGGAAATGCAGAGCTTCCTGGAACTGCTGCAAGAGAGCGGGGATGCCTGCCCACTGGCCAAGGACCTGGTTGTCCTGGCAGGAAGGCTGTGCCAGGATGTACAGTTTGGCCTCACCCAGGTGGAGCCCTCAGTGGAGGTACTGCTGGAGACCCAGCTCCACCTGCCCCTGCTGGACAGTGAAGACATGGTTCTGGTGTGTGCATGTGTGCAGGCCCAGCAGAAGCAGCCGCAGGATGCCCACAGGCTCATGGAGGTAGGCTTGGGACAGAGGGCAGGAGGGCAATAGGGTGCTGTAGCTGTCCTGAGCACAGGCAGGAGTGCCCAGCACATGTCCATGTAACAAATCTGGGGGCCCAAGGCCCATGACCTCATTGGCAACAAACCTGACCCATGTTGGCATGAAGCTATAATGGCCTTTATTTTCTTGCTTAGTGTGGTGATCCGTGTGGTTGGTCATGGGATGCTGGCCCAGATGACACTGGGGTGGTACAGGTTATATGGTGTAGGCCTCATATAGCTTCCTAAACTCTTAAAATTCTGAATTCCCAAGAACACCTGGCAGAAGGGTTTCTAATGAGGCATGTGAGGCCTCTTTTCCCCTCACTTTCACCCCATAGTACAATCTGTGCATAACATGTTGAATTCACCTTCAGAATGCTCCTCAATTCCACCCAGTTCTTCCTATATCCACTACCCCCTCCTCAAAGCTAACACACTGTCTACCTGAAAACTCCCCCAACCTGCTTTCTTCTGCCCCTAGAATGAGCTCTTCATTTAGCTGCCACAGGGATTTTTCAGGTGTAAAGGGGACCATGAGAGGTGCCTGCTGCAGTGGCCCATTGTCCCCTCACTGAGGTGTTGCCTGTGGCCTACTGGTCTCCCAATGGCCATGCTGGCTGCCCTTCTGTCCTAGGCCTCCCAAGCTCATTCCCCACCTGGGGACGTTTGCACATGCTTTTCCCTGTTCTAGGGGCTGGAGCCTGACCCTTGGTGTGGCTGGTGCTTTCTGACCCAGGTTTCTGTGTCAACATCACTCCTTAGGGAGACTGTTGGAAAAAGCCCTGTCCACTAGCTTGTACTCATTACCACCTCTGTGGTGACTTTCTCAGTTATAATTACCATCCCATTTATTTATCATGGCATCATCCTTCTCCCCTCACTGCACTGCAGGCTCATGAGGAGGAAGCACTTTGGTTTTGCCCAACACAGGATCCACTGACACCCCACATAAACCTGCATCATAAGAGAGCTCAGTCATTGCAAATTTGCCAAAGTAAATGAATTATGTGGACCGATGAACAAAGGCCTGATAAGAATTGTAAAAAAGGCCATGAAGTCCCCTGGAATTATCAGATGGCAGACCCCAGGGGGGAGGTGTTACCAGCTCAGAGGTTGGTTCTGGGAGGCCTCTCTGAGGGGTACCCCTTGTGCAGAGGCCTGAAGGTATGACAGGGCTACCACTCCAAGAACAGGGATGATTCCATCCTGTGCAGTCCAGTTGGGGCAGGTGGGAAGGTTCCATGAAGTGACCTTGACAGCTCCTGGCAGGTGCGGACTCAATGAGGCTCTGACTACAGAGGCCCAGGCCAGGGTCCCACAGCCATGAGGAGTCACCATCCAGTGGGTCAGGACTTTTCTAGTGCCCTGGAGAGAATAGTGAATAATTCTCAGTGACTCCAGAAGAAAATCTGGCCACCTCATCTCAACCGTCCCAAGAATACATGGTCAGTGAGTGCTTGTATTCAAGGCCAGTGTAGTCTGCTGGGAATTTGCACCAGGGCAGCTGATGGAGTTATGTAAATGGCCAGCACACCCAGGCCAGTGCCATGCATCCTCAGGTATCTGGAAAGCCCAGTTAATGGAAGCAGGTCATGTTAGGTTGAGGTAATTCATGTATCCTGGCCAGGCACAGCAGGGGTCGCCTGTCCCTCCCAGCACAGAGAGCAGAGCCTAAGGCCAGCCTTGCTGGGGAGGGCAAGGTCCTGAGTAGACATGGGTCAAGAATTGACAGGCCATTCTCCTCTCCCAGGCTGTGTGGCCCAAAGCCTGTCCTTTGCCTTCTCCTTGCCTTATGCTCCCCCTGCCAGGATGGGACTCAGAGCTGTGCTCACCTTGTGGGAAGGTTGAGGTGTTCTAAGGACAGTTGCCCTCTCAGGGTGAAGTGAGTGTTTCCTGTGGACCTCTGAGGTAACCCAGCCTCCACAGGGCCACACTGCTGTTGGGTGGAAGGATGGTGGACTGGCTGTCTCATGCCTTTGCCACTTGTGGGCTTTTGTAGAGAGCAGAAGTAGGATTCACCCCAGAGCCCCTGCCTCTGTCCCAGGCATGGTTCCTTCCTGGAGGTCAGGAGCATGGGTTCCAGTTCTCATGTACTCCAGGAGAATGAAGGTAGCCAGGGCTCAGCATGCTCTCCTCAGCAGGGTTGCTGAGCACTCCTGGGAGGTAGGCAGGATCTGGTGCAGCTCTGCAATGACATCCGCTATGAGCTGGACAGGAAGAGGCTGGGCATGGCCATGCTGACCTCCATGCAGAGGTTCTGCTGCAGGAAGAGGGCATGGCTCTGGGCATGGGCTTGTGCTTACCCCATGGGGCTCCCGCAGGAAGAGGTAGGTGCTGGGTGTAGGTTTCTGCTTTTCCTATGGGGAACCCCATGACCCAGGGGCAGAGATCACAGAGCTGGGGACATGGGGCAGGAGAATCTGGTGGGGCAGGAACAGTTAGAACATATCACAAGCATCCCCTTAGCCAGTGTTTCTCCAGTGCCCACCAAGAGCCATTACTAACCAGCCTCATGACTTTTTCAGTCAAGATTGTGGCTGCAAAGGCAAGCCCCTTGGAACAGGGCACCACTGCAGGTCCTGCCCACTCCAGGCCCCCCATACCCTGGGGCCTGCACCACTCAGGTCCTGCCTGGGAGCAGCATCCAGGCAGCTCTATGCCATGTGGGCTGTACTCATCCAGTTGCCCATTGACTGCTCAGTGGGAATTGCCTATGTTCCAGGGATGCTGGGGTCATTAGTAGTGGTGGTTCTGCCTCAGGGACTCTCACCCTAGGGTCACCAGAAGAGGTGGCCACATCCTCAGGGATTCCTACCCTAGAGTCACTAGGAGAGGTGACCCTGGTGTCAGGGACTCACACACCTTGAGTACTCCCACTCTGGAGTTACAGGGGGAGGTGGCCCCACCCTCAGGGATTCCCACCCTGGGGTCACAAGGGGAACACCCAGGGGAACAGTGAGTGAATAATTACAGCTTATCCTGTGGCTACACAGCCCACTAAGCTGTCCTTCCATAGGTCAGAGCTGCATGCCAAGCTCATGTATGGGGGCAGGCAGGGTCCTGGGGACCTGAGTCCTGGGGACCTGAGTCCTGGGGACCTGAGCTGGGCTCAGGAGTGGACCTTGGGGCATAAGCCACCCTGTTGTGGCCCTAGACCTGTGACCCTCACCTGGGGTCTGCAGGTGGCCAACACCTCTGCCTGTGTACTGCTGAGTCTCTGGGAGGCAGCTGGTCATACCTTCTCTCCAGACTGAGGACAGAGAGGTTAGGGGGAGGGGAGACCAGACTTGGGGGTCCCTGTTCTCCTAACTTTCCCCCTCACTGTCCTTGTCCAGGCACCCAATGCCCTCCTTCCTCTGCCCACAGGGTCCAAAAAGCCAGAACTTCCCAAGAGAGGTTCAGCAGAGGCTGTAGGATTTCACCTTGGGTGTGGGCACCAGCCCCTACAAGGCCCAAAGTGTGAGAGAGGAGGGTGGGGCTGCTTCCCCCAGGCTGTGCCCTCCCTGGGCTGCTCCTCTGCAAGATGCCCCCTGGAAAGCTCCCACCCAGACAGCTCCCATCCAAAATGCTCCTTCTCCCCAAGGAGTCTCTGACATTGCTATGGGGATGCACAAGTCCAGGTTCCACAGGCAGGCTGCAAACCAGGGGCTCTGATGAAAGTCCAATGAATGTTCTTGATGAGTTTCCAGGAGATGTTGGCTATCCAAACATGAGCTGGGAAATTCTGAGTGATGAAATCACTTCCCCTTTAAGGCATTCAACTGATTGGATTAAGCATCACTCATTGCTGATGGCAATCTCCCTGATTAATGTAGATGTAATCAGCTATCTATGCAGTAAACTCACTGGTGACTAAAGTCCATAAGTGTCCTTGTATTACAATTAGCTCAGTGCTTGCTTAACCAAACAATGGGCACAATTACCTGGCTAAGTTGACACATTAGCCTAACCATCACAAAAGTCTAGATTAAAAATTTTAAGTATTACACATTTAAATTAAATAATATCTTATTGATCTTATTTCCAAATATATCTGTAAACTACATTCTTCAATACTTCCTTTTATATAGTTTATATAGTCAGAAAACAAAGTAAGGAATGTTCAAGTTTTCCATTTCTTTCTCTTCTTTCCCTTTCACCACCTCTTCCTTCTCTTTCTTCTTATTCTCTTAAGGAGAAACTATAGAAAAAATATAGCAAAGGTAAACATAAGAATGCAGGTGAATGTTTCAATTTAAAATAGGTTGTGAAAGGACATACACTGAAGATATTTGAAATAATGTCAAAAGGCAAAATTTAATATATGCATATATATTTCCTTCATATATATGCATATGTATGTGACTTTTACCATTTTTGCTTGAAGTGGAGAATATGAATCTATAACATAGGTATATATATATGTATATATGTATTTTTACTTGACTAGAGAACATGAAGTTCTCTAATGTGTGCTTCTAGAAATTCCTTCTGAAATCACTGTAGCCCACATTATAATTTAATTTTGCAATAAAGATGATAATGTATGGTTAAGAATGCTTTTTTGATGAAGTACTTTATCTGAAGTACATGGCTTTGAAACAATAATGAAGAAATTAACAATAATGAACAAAACTTATTTTTGTCCTACAGGTTATATTACCTTTCTATAAAATTTCCTCTTCTCCAGTGGCTAAACATTATAATAGAATCAGCTTTCTCTTAGCTGATTGTTCTCTGTACTTATCCTCTCCTCTATACATTACTGATTTTGAGGTTTATTTTTCATTACCATAACATTTGACCTAAGAATTTGACAGAAGGTAAGTTGGGCTGTAAAATGAGTCCTGATTCAAGAAGAGCTCTGTGCTTTTCTTATCTGACCTTCCTAAATTCAAACCCCATTCTTTCTTCCCATTATCTGTCTCCAGTATTACACTAGTGCAGAGGTTCTTAACAAGGGTCCATGAGCTTGAATTGAAATTTAAAAAAACAGTCTAGTGGGGATCTGTTGGTACAAGTGTGATATATTTATTAAATATTACAGAGTGTAGTGTGGACTTAGAAATGGGTCCTTGGTTTTTACCTGACTGGCAAAGGGGTCTGTGGAACAAAAAAGGTTAAGAACCCCTATTTTAGTTGCTATTGGGAATAGATTGTCTTTTCTTGATGTCCTCTTTGATCTTTACTAGTGTATATAACACTACTGATTTTTGCCTGTTGAACTTGTACCATGCCACATTGCTGAATTTATTAGCTCTAGGAGCTTTGTTATGGAGTATTCAGAAGTTGCTATATAGAGAATCATGTTATTTGCAAATAGAGGTCTACTTCTTTCCAATTTGGATGCTTCTCCTTTCTGGTTCTTGCCTAATTGCTCTGCCTAAAACTTCCAGTACACTGTGAAATTACAATGATGGCATTGGGCATTCTTGTTTGTTCTAGACCTTATATGGAAAGACTTCAGTCTTTCATCATTGAGTATAATATTAGCTGTGAGTTTTTCATATATACCCTTTACCATGGTGAGGAACTTTCTTTCTATTCCTAGTTTCTAAGTATTTTTTTTTTTCAAGAAGGGATGCTATATTTTTCAAATTCCTTTTTCTGCATCAATTGAAATGATTTTGTGTTTTTCCCTTATTTTCTGTTAATGCAGTGTATTATATTTGGTTTTCTTATGTTGAACTACCCTTGCATACCAGGGCTAGTCCCACTTGATCTTGGTGCATAATTCATTTAATGTTCTGTTGGATTTGGCTTGCTAATATGTTGTTGAGGATTTTTACATAAGAGATCTTGATCTGCAATTTTCTTTACTTGTGCTGTCTTTATCTTTTTTTTATTAGGGTGATGTCCCCATAGAATGATTTGGAGAGTGTTCCTCCTCTTCAGGTTTTTGGAAGAGTTTGAGCAGAATTGGTAATAATTCTTGGAATGTTTGGTAAAATTCACCACTGAAGCCACTTTTTTGGAAGATTTTGATTACTGATTTGATCTCTTTACCAGTTACTTGTCTGTTGAGTTCTTCTATTTCTTCTTGAGTCAGTATACGTATTTTGGGTATTTCTAGGAATTTCTCCTTTTTATCTAGGTCAAATTATTTGTTGGTGTACAATTGTTCATAGTATTCTCTTATAATACTTTTTTATTTCTGTGAGATAAGTAGTAATGTCCCTCCTTTCATTTCAGATTTTAGTTATTTGTGTCCTCTCACTTTTTTCCTTTGTCAGTCTATCTGAAGAATTGTCCATTTTATCCAACTTTTCTTAGAACCAACTTTGAGTGTCATTGATTTTCTGTATTGTTTTATATTCCATATTTAATTTTTCACTATGCTAATCCTTCCTTCTCCATCCCACCCCCTGCCTGCTCCATTCACTGGCAGAACAGGCCTGAAAAGACAATTGATCAGGCTGCCCATGCGTAGAGAAGGAAAGCACATGTTAGTGAGGAAAACCTGAAAGCCCTTGGAAAATGAGGGTAGTGTCCTTTCATATTTCTTTTCAGAGGAAAGCCTACTACCCTGGAATGTGGATTTGAGGTGGGCAGCAGCCATGATTCCCTGGTCTTAGGGTACTTATGGAGAAATGCAGAACTGGTGATGGAGAAATGCCTTAGGGGCTAGAGGCCTCTGAGAACCAGCCAAGACCAGTTCATCCCATGGCCCTCTCCCTAAGTACAAAGATGACATTCAGAGGGATAGAGACACCAACTGCCCTTCTGGGTTCTAAATGATAGGTTCAGGTCACTGCCACCTGGGGATAGACTCTCTCATGGCTTGGGTAAGAATGCTGGCTGGAAGGCTCCTAGGAAGTGTCCTTGGTCCTGTCAAAGGAGAAAGGCTCCATCCAGCCAGTGTATTCAACTCAGAAGCTACTGCCTGCTGAGACAGTCCCAGCAGCAGGGAGATGTAAATCACCTCCAGGAAGTCACTGTAAGAGGCAGAGCTCCTGAGCCTTGTTCACACCAGAGCCCACCTCACTTGCCCAGGCCTGAGGGTGCAACACAATGAATTTTCAGTTGAAACCATCACACGTTGACTCATCATTCAGGATTTGGGGATCTTTTTCTGGTCAGACCCATCTGTCACTTTCTCCTCACTAACCTGCCACACCCCACCCATTCAATCAGAATTCAACACTGCCCCATCTGATCCTAGGGCCACCCACCCCCCTCTGGATATGGACCCACTTCAAGGTCTGAAACCAGAAACCAGGAGGACAAGGGAAGTGACTGAGAGATGTGGTCAGCTGGACTGTCAGGAGTGCACACCCACTGGCCTCAACAGCACCCAGGAAAGGAGGCCAGCCCTGTCACCATGTGTGCATGGACCAAGCCAGCTGTGGGCATCAGGATGGTCACCAGGCTGTTAAGTTCTGTGTCCCCAAGGTGTGGCTAATACTGGCTGAATACTTTCCTGCCATGTTCATCTCTGGCCTAGTACCTTCTGAGGGTCAAGTGGGTCCTGGGGTCCCCAGGTGGCATCTTAGGGTGAAGCAGGCTGAAGAAGCAGGAGCCTTGGTCCAGCTGGGATGTCCCAGTCAGGAGGTTCTGTGAAGCTGCAAGTGTCTGAGGATTCAGAGTGGTGACCCTGAAAGGGTAACTGGGAATGGTTTCTGTTGCTTTCCTCCTTCAGTCAGAGCCAGAGGAGCTGCAGCATGTGTGTGTGTGTGTGTGTGTGTGTAATCATTGTTCCTATGAAAGTCCTATTTTGTTCACCTGAAGCTTCTAAAGTTTTGTTTCTGGCCTTCTGTTAATTTCCTCTTCTCATTGTATCTATGGTTTCTTTTGTCATTAGCTTTTGTTGTTAGGCCAGGAAAAGAAATTCATTTGGGAAATGGGGGAAAGAACAGAGCTTGCTGAGAAATGGGAGAGCAAGATGGAAATACACACCCTCTAGGCAGAGAGAGAGCATGCTCTGCTTCATGTGGTTACCTTTTAAACTTGTTAATTATTCCACCCCCTTGCTAATTTTAAGGGGATGAGCCCCAATAGTTATTTGTTACCCCACCTATGGTGGGGGTCAGTGGTGAATTCTGTTTGGAATATCCAGGGCCAATTAGAGGTCCCAGAAAGAGAAACTAGGACCTCAAGGTTACACTCAAGGTGAAGTCTTGCAGCCATGTTGTCTGCTGGCCTATCAGCCATGTTTTGGCTCATCTTCTCCTCCATTACCCTGTACTAACCTGCCTCAATTCCCCCCCCCCAGAGAATTCATGCCCTAATTCTTAAGGGGGTGCTAAGGGGTGATGATCATTCTTCTGTAATTACTTCCTGCTGGTTAGGGGAATATTCCCTGCCTAACAGGGAATAAACCTCTCTTGCTAGTCTATTGAGGTCAAACAAAGATGGGTCCTACAGTGGTTGGAGTTGGCTGAAATCCCCACATGACTATCTTGTTTTGGAAGGCATTGAATCTGGAAGAAATAAACTTACTTAGAATTTTGAAGCTACATGGCCCCAATAAAAGGATAAAGAAGATGGTGGTAAGTGGGCCCAAAAAGGGGTCAGCTATGAAATCCTGGACCATGAGAATGAGAAAGGCCAGGTGCTTCCAGAGGCTGCATCCTCCCAAGGATGGTGGATTTATCTGGCAGGTTTTGAATGCTGTTTAGGACTATTCCAGTGTGATTTATATAGAAACAACATTTTTCTTGAGAAATAGGCATGCCCCCACCCCCACCTCACTCCATGCTGCTGTTAGCATGTTAAGGGCTTTGTGATTTCACAGTATTACAGCAGCAAGAGTTTGCTGCTTTAGGACTTCTAAGCTAGTTTCTTCTATGCTATTAGTTAGCTCTAGGGAGAGATTGTAATAGATAACGGGGTTTGTATAAATTCTTGATCCCAGTTTTCCATGGTGGTGGTTGTGTTTAAGACAGCTAAGAGGAGGATGAGAAGAGGCATTTCCCTTTTAGGTATTGTATAGTAAAAAACTACAGGAAATGAAAACAGACAAGATTTCTTAAGGGGTGTCTGGCTTCCCTTCCCCCTAGCAATAGGTGTTTGGGCTAGGGTTAGGGGGAAGAGCTGGCTTTGACACAGACACTTCTTAGTTTTGTCTCATAAGAGGTATTTCAAGTCACCCAATGACTGGCACTTGTACATCTCAGCAGGTGTTTTTAGTGAGCTGGGCACTTCCTTGGGCAGCTGGCTTCACTCAGGATAAGCACACCCAGCTGGCAATCCCTTTAGCTTTAACAGTTGTGGGAGTGATCAGAACCACAGAATAATCTCTCTTCCATTTTGGCTCCAGTTGAGAGTGAGGTCTGTTATCCTGCCAAGTTTTGATCAGAACTTGCTTTCCAGGTCCTGGGTGAGGAAAGGTTAACCATAGACCACCTTGAAGGGGCTAAGCTGAAGTGGTTCCTAGCCACCTCATTTGCCCTTTCCCTTCTTGGGAAAGTGCTTAGCACTGGCAGGATATCATGTGGGTCTGCCAGTCTTCCCTAGGGTATGAGAAGAACAGGTCCCCATATTATGCCTGTTTTCCCCTCTCCCTCCCCTCAGAACCTCCAGTGGACAGTGCCTCCACATCAATGATATAAGTTCTTTCATTGCTAGAATCACAATAAGTCTATAGTAGAATACCAGTAAATCTACTCTAGTCCATCATTCATTCTGAAATCCTGGGGATTCTGGGGTGGTGATGCCCACTCCACCTCTAATTGAGAGGGGGTTAGATCTGATGGGCAGATGGATTGGGTTATATTGTTTACAGGTGCAGACTCTCTCTCTTCCTTGAGATGGTCATTGTCCATCATCATCTCCTTCTTCGCTGTCCTGGGTCAATCCAATGAACTGGAGAGAAGGTGTTGCAACTCTATTGATATTCAGGGCCAGGCTGGCACATGGACAGCCCAAAGATTTAAGTCTCTTGGATATACACGTATCAAATCTAGTACTAACTATAGGTTCAAATAGAAGGGGCAGAAGAATAATGTGTAGAGAAACCACAACTGAGTCCAACTCTGTCACACTGGGGAATGTAAATTCCAAAGAAGGGCCCACTGGCAGGGCTCCCAGCTCCTGAGCTGTCTGCCCTGCATATAGTGTCTGGATGTCTCCAGAGCTCTCAGGAGCTCCACTACTTGAGGTAGAAATTACTCTGGCAGTCAATGAGATCTTGCTGAGATGTGCATAAGTCTAACCTCTGGGATTACCTCCTGACTCACCTTGAAGTCTCTTAGACATATAAACTCATTTGTCTTTATCTTTTACCCCTTTTGGTCAGTCTTTTTCTTTTTCTTTTTTTTAACATTTAAAAAAATATTTTAAAATATGCTTAGATTTCATAAATGTTACAAAAAAGTTACAAGGATTCAAATGTTCCCCACCTCCCAAACCTCCCACAAACTCCCACATGAACATCTTTCATTAGTGTGGCACATCACCTGTGATGGGTATACACATCCTGGGACTTTGCCACTAAGCACAGACCATAGTTCACATTGTAGACCACACTCTCTCCCACACAGTTCTGCATGGTATATGCTTATGTAAAATGGCCTATATCTTTCATTGTAATGTCACTCAGGATAACTCCCAAGTCCCAGAAAAGCCCCTGGATTACAACTGCTTTTCCCTCTCCCTGCCCCAAAAGTGTCCAGTGTCCTCTGGCTCCACATCAATGTTGTAATTTCTTCCATTGCTTGAATCACAATATGCCTGCAACAGAATACCAGTAAGTCCACACTAGTCCATAGCTCTTCCCCCAGTCCTGAGGAGTGTTGGATAGTGATGTCCACTCCACCTTCAAGTAAGAGGGGGCTTATATACAATGGATAAGATGGATGGGATTATCCTGCTTGCAGCTGCAGACTTTCTACATTCCCTGGGATGGCCGAGGTCCAGCATCATTTCTTCACCAGGTGTCTTGGGTGAGTCTATTGAGCTGTAGAGTAGGAGTTGCAGCTCCACTGAGATTCCAGGCACAGCTGGCATATGGACAGGCCAAAGGCTCCAGTCTCTGGAAGTACAGCTACAAACTCCAGCACCACATATAGGTTGGAGGAGAAGGGACTGATGGACCCCATGCAGGGAGGACTTATTTGAATCCAACTCTGTCACTCTCAGGAGCACAGATTCCAAAGTATAGCCCACTGATAAGACATCAATCTCTGGAGCTATCCCCCCTTATATAGGATCTGAATGTCTCCAGAGCCCTCAGGAGCCCTTCTGTTTTGGGTGATATCCACTTTGGTGACCTATGAGATCCTACTGAGGTGTGCATAAGCGTTACCTCTGTGATGACCTCCCAACTCTCTTTGAAGTCTCTTAGTCATATGAACTCCTAAATCTTTACCTTTTGTCCCTTTTATTTGAGGTTTTTTTTCAGTCATATTGCCAGTTGGCACTTGGTAGTAATCCCTTGTTGCTAGGGAGGCTCATTCCCAGGAGTCATGTCCCACACTGGGGGAAGGTAATGCATTCATATGCTGAGTTTGGCTTAGAGGCCACATTTGAGCAACAAGGATGTTCTCAGGTGGCAACCCTTAGGTATCCCATAACAGTAGGCTAAGTTTCAATTTCAAGAGCAAAGAGTTGAAAGGCTAGTCATCAATAACCAGAATCCATCAGTGGACCATCCTCCTTAGCCAGACACTGCCCCTGTACTTGGGAGACTGTTGCTGCTCCATTGGAGAATGTGGCAAGGCTCTCCAGGCTGGGAATTTAGTATTCTCTCATTTATTGAGTGATTCTCCACCATCTGTGACCATGCCCCACCCCTTGATCATTTGAACAGTTTTATATATCTTTCATGTATATTCAGATGAAGTTCCTCCCATGAATCCCCCATCCCAGACACTCCCCACCAATGATCCCCTGCAGCCCCCATTGTAACCCTTCTGTCATCAAACCTTCCTTAAAGATGAAGCCCATATAATAGCCAAATACAATTAATAGGAAAATGAAATAATAATAAGCTTAAATGTAAGAGATAAAATACATGGAATCTTAAAAAAACCACTAAAAATGAAATTAACGGCTTGGGATATTCAAAAAATGGGAAAAACAAATTTTAAAAAATTTAAACATTTTTCCTTTTATCACTGAATTATCAGGTGTCGAGTTTGTACCGTGGCACCTTCCCCCTCTCACTCTCCAGGG
>JAQZBX010063866.1:0-16613 GCA_029593785.1 Cabassous unicinctus
GGCCTGCCCTCACAAGGAGGCGCCGGGAAGCGAACCCGGGGCCTCTCATATGGTAAACGGGTGCTCTATCCATTGCGCCACACCCGCTTCCTGCTGTGAGGTTGCTGCATCAGCCCACCGCACCGCTCAGGCCGGCGTGCCCTCACAAGGAGGCCTCGGGACGCGAACCCGGGCCTCCCATATGGTAAACGGGGGCTCTGTCCACTGAGCCACACCCGCTTCCCGTGCCTGATTCTATTAATGAATTAAAGTGAGGGATTAGTGACGTACTCAAGGATAATTATGTATCAGATAGGAAATAAAACTGCCTTGATTCCAGTGTCCCAGAGCACAGATTGCAAACTTCTTTAATATTTTCGTACCTTAACATTGGATTCCATGATGAGGTTAACCCTTCAGAAGTCTCCCTTGGCAATTTTTGGGGGGTGAATCAATATTTTACTTCTTATAAAAAAGAATTTATAGCCTCTAAATTAACGAGTCAGAAGTAATCATTTCTGGGGAAAAAAATCATTATTTCTGGACAGGTTGGTTACTTGTGTTTCACAGAGCTGGTGTTAAGACTCAGTGCTTTAGAGCAGTGTTTCTCAAACTTTGTAATCCACAGTAACATGTTTTACATTGCTTCCCAGAGCATACATTATATATATGAAAAAGAAGTTTCTTGAAACCTTATTTACCTTTGTGCAGTCCATTCTGATAGTTTCTAGTTCTTTTTTTTTTTAAATTTTAGAGCTGTTTGCAATTCATTAAATTGATTTTGTTAATTCTAACTGGTGTTTAAAAACATTGCTGACTTGTGTTTTCAGAGATATTTAAATAAGTTTTAAACTTTATTTTTATTGAAAATTATTTGGGTGTGTACTTTCTTCATTATATTGTTCAGGAGAACTGACACTTTAATATTGTCTGTGTACTAGTTTTTTCATACAGTTAAGTTGATCAATGTATGCTATTAATCCTCTCCGAATAGGACCTTTAGGAATTTGCTCATGTTCTTTAACATGTTTCTCTTTGATGTCTTAAATTATTGGGAGTGGGAGTGCTAAAAATCTGAGAGAATAAAATCTCAAAGTGTAATCTTTAAATCAGCATTTGCCAAATTTCATACTGTAAACATTGATTCTCCTACAGTGTTAATAGGTGTTTTATGAAGAAAGTGTCCTTGGGGTCAGTTAGGTTGATAACTACCATATATTGAGTGCCAAACCTTGTAATTATTTGATATGCATCATTGTCACTTAATCCTCACAGCATCCCATGAGGTAGGAAGAAAACCATAGGTATATGGACTTTCAGAAGCAGGTGGAAAATGGTTTCAAAAAAGAAGGAAGGAAACCCAGCTCTATCAAGATGACTGACAAGTATAACTTGTAAACTTTTCTGTGTACACACTGTGTAGGTTATCAAAAAATTCAATGAGCAACTGCAGAGACTGCCCAGTCATTCAGTAAGTTCAGTTCTGACTCTAACTACCTGGAGCTAGGCCAGACTCCACAGGTTAAGGGTAGTCCTCTCCAAAATCGTCCTTTAGGCACCAGTTGTAAGTTCAGGAGCCCAGGCCACCCGCACTTCTGACTGACTGGCTACAGATTTGGGGGTTCCCGACTTCTTCAGATTCACTAATTAAAAGGATACAAATAAGAAACCAAAAGAAGAGACTTTATAGGGTGAGGTCTGAGAGGGTTTCAAATGCAAGTTTCTGTGTCTTCCCCACGTGGAGTCAGAAAGTGTCACCCTCCCAGACGGCAGCAAGGTATTTTCTCAATCATGGAAGCGCTCTAGAGCTTTAAATGTCCTGAGTTTATATGGGGTCTCATTATATAGGCATGATTGATGGAATCAATGTCCATGTGGTTGAACTCAGTCTGCATCCCCTTCCCTCTCAGAGGTTGAGGAGGAGGGCTCAAAGCCCCAATCCCCTAATTGCATGGTTGGTCTTTCTGGCCAGGGCCATTCCGCACCCTAAGACTGCAGGTGTGGTTGGCCTCTCTCTGTTGTCTCATTTGCAAATATGGTCCTGGGCCCACTATGAGGAACAAAAGACACTCCTGTCACTGGAAATTCCATAGATTCAGAGGTTGCTTCCCCAGGAACTGAGGACAAAGATCAGCCAAGTTTTTCATTACACTACAAAGACATACAAATTTTGGGTAACCTATAATAAACTCTTAGAAGGGGAAATCCCAAGGTGTCAAAAGTGAAAAGGGATTTAAAAAAAAAAAAAAAGAGGGAACTATAAACTATCTCTTTTGGGGGACAAGAGATAAAAACCTTGGGTGAGAAGTTGGAACTGAGACACCTGTTTAAAATTGGGACTCTCAAAGGATCATTACTGAAATCATGGAAAAGAACAGTATCTGCCTATTGCCATGGAAAGATGACAGGTTTCTCTCTTTCTGACTCCACTCGAAGGGGCAGAGGTGGAGAAGTCTCTGAGAAACCCTGGTCCTGAGTCTTAGTTAGTGTGTTTGAAATTTCATTTCTCACATGATTAGGAAGGAACCCCAAAGCCAAGAAACTAATAACTGTAACAAATGTGGTCCTGGGCCAGTGATATTCCTTGAGTGTGTGGCAAAAGCAAACAAAAAACTACTCTAGGGAGAGGTTTTCACCATCTCAGCCACAAGGGATTTTCACAGAAAAAGCAATTTCTACAAAAGTTGAGTTCACAAAAAAATATGTATATGATATAACAGGAAATAGTCCTCTATAATTGGGAGGCAGCAATTTCAATAAACAGGAGAATTAAGAGAACAGTGACCTGAAAAATATTAGAAAGAAAGGATCTTTAAAGTGATTGGATGTGAAAGAAATAATCAAAACCCTAAGAAAAGTCCAAGACACTGAAAAAAAATGGCCATTTGGAAAGTGAAACAAAGAGCTACTAGAACTAAAAATTGGAGACATTAAATTTAAAAACTTGGTAGATGAGTTAGAGGGGGAAGATTAGATACATCTGAAGATAGAATTAATGAGCTCAAAGAACTGACAGGATAACCAATTATAAAACTCAGAGAAATAGATGAAAAATATGAAAGAAGTTGAGACATGGAGGCTAGAGTTAGGAAGTTCAAAATGTATCTGAAAGGAGTTTCAGGAGGAGAGAATAGTGAGATGTTCAAATAGATGAGGCTGGGAATTTTACAATCAAATGAAAGATATGGCCACTCAGATTCTGGAAGCCTAATGCAGAACACCACAGACAAAGAGAAGATCCTAAAAGCTACCAGTGTAAAAAGTCTATTCTGCTGTAGAGTAATAGAGGCCAGAAGATAGTAGAATTATGTTTTCAGAATACTGTAAACCTAGAAACATTGACCAAAATAAACAATTTTGGAGCATAAAATGTGGAACAAAAATTCTAGAGAGCAGTATCATGTAGATAGAAGGGGATAGAGTTAGTATTTTAAGTTTCTTAGACTGTTTGGATAGAGGGAAGAAAAAAAGATACCTAAAATAGATGATAAATATATTTTACATCAATTAATATTTTACAACAAAATTTCCCAAAATGTGTTTTTCAGAGTCTTAATTTTTTTTTAAAAAAGATTAAAGTGTTTGGAAATATAATATATGGGAGAATATGGTCCTAGAGAAGAATTTCTTAGGACCTAAAATGTGCAAACTCTAAAATAAAATATTTTAAATATGATTACATAAAAATTAAGAACTTGGTTCATCAAAAACACTAGCAAAAAACAGTATTTCAAGAAGTAGAAGCTTTTATGGTCAACAAACCTCATTAGTAAACAAGGAAATTTCAAATGAAAGGAAATGCCATGTTTACACCCACTAGATTGCAAAAACGAAAAGTCTGATAGTTGCCAAGTGTTGGCAAAGATGTGGAAAAATGAGAACATTTATTCACTGTTGGTGGAAATGTGAATTGTTGCAGTCACCTTGGAAAATAGTTTGGCCTCATCTAGTAAAGTTGAGATGTGCATTCCCTGCAGTTTAGCAGCTTTTTTTCTCTAGGGACTTGCTTGCACAAGAGTAGTTACAGGTCATTGTTGGTTAAACCAACAAAGCAGCAGCCGGAAGGTATGGAGGTAAAGAACATCTGGAGGTGAACTGCCTGGGGTGTCAGGCCCCATTTCTGTCACTTACTAGTTTTGTGACTTTGGACAAGTTATTGTGGCTCAGTGTCCTCATCTACAAATAATAGTACCTGCCCAATTATATAGGGTTGTTAGGAGAATGAAATTTGTAAAATCTGTTTGTTTAGTGCTTTATGTGTGGCAACTACATGCAAAACAATATAGATGAATCTAAAAAACATAATGTTGAATGCAAGAAACAAGTTGCAGAAAAAGATACAGTACACAATTTATACAGTTCAAAAATACTTAATGGCTTAAAAGAAAATTGTTAAAATTGTTAAAATCCCCTTTGGGGAGAGGAAAAAAGGTAAGTCGTACAAGAGGGACTCATGGGAGGTTTCTGTTTCATAAGCTGAATGGTAGATTATGTTTGGGATATGTGGGGTTAAATTAATCCTTCTTTGCTGGAGGACTTTTCAGCATTAATATGTTGATTGTGTGTTGTGAACTTCCAAGAGGGAATATAGAATTTTTAGGGCTGCCCACTAGGCCATGGAAACTTTTTGGTCTTAATATCTAAAGTAAGACAGTTTTCTGGTGATTGCTCAGCTTTGGCATGAGTTCTAATGACTAAATAGTGTTCTGTTGCTCAGATGCACAGATATTTATTGAATTAAACTACCGACCATTAGACATGTAGTTTGCTTGCATTTTTTAACTGTTATGGACAATGTTGAAATATTTTATTAAAAATATTTTTGGGAAGTGGATGTGGTTTAACCAGTTGGGTATCTGCCCACCACATGGGAGGTCCCTGGTTTGGGTTCCGGTGCCTCCTAAAAGAAGGCGAGCAGACACCACCTCCACTGCAACGAACTAGACGTCATCACCCCTGCCACAAACGAGCTGGGCACCCTCCACCCCCGCAACGAGCAGATGCCATCAGCTAGCAGATGCTGTAGCCCGGAAGGAGTGGATGTGGCTCTGGCTGTTGGGTACTCCCCTCTCACGTGGGAGGTCCCGGGTTCAATCCTGGTGCCTCCTGGAGAAGGCGAGCAAACAATGAGCAGACAGATGAGAAAACCATCTGGGGGAGGGGGCGATAAATAAATAAAAATAAATTTAAAAAATATGTAGATATTTTTCAGAAGACTATAATCTTCACTTACGTCTTTAATTATGAAAAAGGACTTTTTCTGAATTACACTATTTCATTTTCTTTACTATAGGAAGGAATTGTTGAGAATCTTTTCAAATGGGCCCGAGAGGCTGATCAGCCACTGAGGACGTATTCTACTGGACTGTTAGGAGGCGCTATGGAAAATCAAGACATTGCTGCCAATTACAGGGATGAAAATTCACAGCTGGTAAGGATGATGTTAGAATGAGTTTTTGCATAGGATGGGAAAGTATTCCTAAGTTCCTCCTTGTCACTGGAATCTGAATCAGGTATATCCTATTTATTACCTTGTACTTGAGCATAATCAACATTTCAAGATTACTTTCCATACTAGTTTTGTTTTTCATCTTGTCAAAGACCATGACAACTTATGCCAGATAAAGAATAGTACTGTTCCCTGTGTCCCTTTACCCCCCCCAATCTGTGTTATAAAATTTTTCAAATAACAAAGTTGAAAAAATTTTACAGTGAACAGCAGTAGTGTACACACCACCTAACTAGATTGTGAACATTTTTTTTCTTAAATGCAGTTCAAAGCAAATTGAAATCATAAACCCTTTCTCTCTTTAAAACTAAGCACAATGTCTCTTGTTAGGATGGGGTCCAAAAAGTTAGACTTAAAGGTTAAAATAAACGGTGAACTTGAAAAGTAGATTATGTAATATATACAAGGTAGATGAAAATATCTAACAAAATAAACTTAGAACAAGTAACAAGTTTGAGAAGCCTTCATGTTTGATTTCAAGGGCACTTTTAAAATTGTGAATGTGTTTAGTGTCTGTCTCTTCAGGTGTGATGATCTAGCCCAGCTTGAGCCAAACAGATCAATTGTGAATGATGCATTGTATAGGCAAATCTTCTGGTTTGGATTGTCTGGAAAATTTTTTTTGGGAATGAGACTGTTAGCCATTCCTTATTTCATCAAACTACAGGAACCAAGTCAACATATCTATGAAGTCTTTACTGTTAACAGGTTTTGGGCTAAGTGCATGAGTATCCAGTTATCCTTAAATGGAAACAAGAATTCTTTATTAAGAATCATTTAAATTAAGATGAAGAAAAGACAACCCTTTTAATCCAGTATCTCATGACAGGTGGCAATAGTGCTTCGAAGATTGAGGGAGTTACAGCTTCAGGAGGTGGCTTTGCGGCAAGAAAACAAGCGTCCCAGCCCACGAAAGCTCTCCTCCGAACCCCTTTTGCCTCTGGATGAGGAAGCTGTGGATATGGACTATGGAGACATGGCAGTAGATGTTGTAGATGGCGAACAAGAGGAAGCCTCCGGAGACATGGAGATCTCCTTTCATCTTGATTCAAGCCACAAGACCAGTAGCAGAGTAAACTCAGCAACCAAACCTGAGGAAGGAGGATTGAGGAAAAACAAGTTAACAAAACAGGGTGACAGAGAGAACTTTAGAAAAGCCAAGCAGAAGTTGGGTTTCTCATCTTCTGATCCAGATCGCATATTTGTTGAGCTGTCTAATAGCAGCTGGTCAGAAATGTCCCCCTGGGTAATTGGCACCAATTATACCCTTTATCCAATGACTCCTGCTATTGAGCAGCGACTCATTCTCCAATATTTGACCCCTCTAGGAGAATATCAGGAGGTAAGCTTATGGAAAAGAGTACCATTCACATTCTGGGACTATTGTATTTATTTTTGCAGTTTTTATGGTAGCATTTTATACATTGATATGTTCTTATTCTAGTACAGAAATGTTTTTGCCCCAAACTGGTAAAGTTTTATACAAGTCACTTTTGATAAGGCCTATTTGATCCAAATACTTACATGTATTTATCTTCATAAGAAAGTAGGGGAATGGGTACCTCATTTCTTTAACTCTTCTATCCTCATAGAATGGAATAAGGAATGTGTGAAAATAAAGCCAAAATTTAATACTTATTTTTGGTGTTCAATTCAGCTACTTCCCATATTCATGCAACTTGGATCACGGGAATTGATGATGTTCTATATTGACCTGAAACAGACTAATGATGTTTTGCTTACGTTTGAGGCACTCAAGGTAAAATTCTTAAAAATGTTGGGTCATTGAATATTTATTCATAGGGATGTACCTGTGTGCTTTGGGATATAGCATCTCTGGGTTTCATTGTTCAGGGCATTTCTTTTGCCAGGTGAATCAGAATAGTGAAAAATGCTTATTTAGATAGAAGAAATGAGGCTTACCAGGTGCTTCTACAGAAGTTAAAGGGTCAGTCCTAGAGTACTAAATGTTGAGGTAGAAAGTGGAGCTAGAAGTGACCTTCGTTATTGTTGAATAGAAATGCAAGACTACGTATCTAGTGCCGCCTTCTGTCATACTGCCTTTTAAATATTTCTTCTGTGAGCTAACAACACTCTTTCTAAACTCCTAATGATATACATATTGTGTGATGTCAGGTGATTTGGGTAAACAAAATATAAATCAGAAAACAAGTAAAGAAATAGTAGGCAGACCCAAACTCAGTAAAGATAAATGATTTCCTAGGTTACAAAAGGGCTAAACAGTGATTGAGTTAAGCTAATTTACCTAAAACATAGAACAGATTGTGCTAATAGGATTAAAATGGGAAAGTTAACAAAAATCTCTTTAGGGAAGCTGTGCAATAGTAAAATGGTCATAGGATTATATCATTACTTACAGCAGTATTTTTCATTTCTTATTTCTCACCTTCATAAAAACCTTTGGAGTTGGAAGGGCAAAGAGGAATGTTAGAGAACCTTAGAATTTTTTTTTTTCCCCTTTATTTTTTCCTTAAGTAATATTAGTGTTTCTTCTTGGGTGAGGGAGGTTGTCTACATCAGAGAACTCTTTGTATTTAGCTGCTTAATTTAATATTTTGTGAAAAGGTTTTGTGATTGTCTGGATTGTTCCTTGCTAACTTGTGTTGTCTTTGTGTAGCATCTGGCATCTCTTCTGCTCCATAACAAGTTTGCCACAGAATTTGTTGCACATGGTGGAGTACAGAAATTACTGGAAATTCCTCGTCCTTCTATGGCTGCAACTGGTGTATCTATGTGTTTATATTACCTGTCCTACAATCAGGATGCCATGGAAAGAGTAAGTCCAGTCCATTCAGGTGTGTGGGTTGGGTGGGGGACAGTCTCTTGAGAAGAGGACATTCACAAAACGACTTTTGGATAAGGAAAATGAATAGCTAAAAGTGTAAATTATGCCAAAAGAAGCAAGGAGCATGAATGTCTGGTCTTTGCCAAGCATTCTAAAAATGTAAAGTTGTTTGGAAAAGGTCTTGTTTTTTCTGACTCTGTGGGAAAAATGGAGGATGAATTGGGATCAAGGAGCTTTATTTAGTTGCCATTTCTGTTGCATTAGGATTAGTCCTTCAGGCATTTTTCATATGTCCCTCAGTGGAGTTATGTTTTGCATTTTTGAGTCAATCTGTTGTAAAATCAACAAACAGTGCTTTATTTATGTTAACAAATGGTTTGTGGTAGAGATTAGTAAAATCTTTCTAGCTCTTGTGAGGACTACAGAAGTTCCCCTGTTTGGGTCTTCTGCTCTATTCTAGTTAAGACTCTTTCATAGTGAATGCTTTAAAAAAAGAGTAAGTGGATTATACATTTGAAAAGTAATGGACGCCTGGGAGCCCCTAGGGATAGATACTCTTGTCATCTTTAAGCCTGGAAGATTTTTTAAATGTTGTTCTGTGTGATGTAGCTTTTTTGGTATAGTGAAGCTGATAAGTGCTTCTTGAGTTATGCCTTTGTTCACCCTTGTTGATTTGTCCATAAGATAATCAGTTTTTTCCCTCTTGAGTTCAACATAATGCAAAGGAAGGTAGTTTGAGAATAGCAAACTAATCTATGTGTGTGTGTGCATGCACACACACAACATTTATTATAGCTGAGATATAGGAAAAATAGCAAGTAAACCCGGGCAATGCTTTAGAATTCATTGTTCGGATAGCGGCCATCAAAATACGTGAATGGATCAGTGAGCAAATCTTTACTTTCAAAGGTTCCTTTGCCCCAAATTTAAAAAATTGTTTTCTTTTTCTTTTTTTTCAGGTTTGCATGCATCCCCACAATGTTCTGTCCGATGTGGTGAACTACACTCTGTGGTTAATGGAGTGTTCTCATGCCTCAGGATGCTGCCATGCTACCATGTTTTTCTCAATTTGCTTCTCCTTCCGGGCTGTCTTGGAGCTCTTTGACCGCTATGATGGTCTTCGTCGTCTGGTGAACTTGGTGAGGTTCTTTTAATGGCTTTTCTTTGAGAAGGGTAGGGGTCCTGTCTGTATTGGCTACGCTTCAGCAGCACACCATTGAAGAAGGAAAGCTTCTGCCTGGAGGAGTTTTCGCTGTCATTCTTCGTGAAGTGTCCCCCTGCCCCATTCAGAAGTTTCTTTTCCTTTTAACTGGTTAGAGGATTGTGTGCCACTATGGACTTGCCTTGGATATAGTAATCTTCTAAAGGGAATTGCTAATGATAATAGTCATCTTTCTAAAAGCATTGGTTTTGTGTTTTTATATTTTTCAAAATGGATTGAAAGATTCTTTTTCAATATGGGTTTAATATTTTGCATTCATATGGCTCCTGTTGTCATGTAAAATAGACATGCTTTGATGTCTGTCAGTCTTGTTGAGCAAAAAAGTTTACCAAGATCTTGTTCCTCTTTTTTCCTCTTTTTACTTTCCTCTTCTTGCTTGTTATTCCCCCACCCATCTTTGCCCCATTCTTTGCCTCATAATAGATCAGTACTTTGGAGATTCTAAATTTGGAAGATCAGGGTGCACTTCTGAGTGATGATGAAATATTTGCTAGCCGCCAGACTGGGAAACATACCTGCATGGCCTTGCGCAAGTACTTTGAGGCTCACCTGGCCATTAAATTGGAACAAGTGAAGCAGTCTCTCCAGAGGACTGAAGGTGGTATTCTTGTCCATCCTCAACCCCCATATAAGGTGAGAGGACTGTGTCTTAAAGGGGAAAGTTTTATTAACACTTTCTGTGGCATCTCAGGCCCAAAACTCACATTCAAATCCATGGAATTTCTGCCGGATATGTGTCCTTGGATTATCTTTGGCCTCTGTGAAGATAGAATAATTGAAAAATGGATGTTATAGAGAATTTCTAGGACTCACTTTGCTCACATTGTTAGTTGCTACTTCTCTGGGATACTAGAACTAAAAGATTAACTAACTGAAATGTGTGTAAAAGCACTTTCTTTTATGAAAAGTGCTAGATATCCTGCTCTTCCTATTTCAGATTTCTTTTCTGAAAGGGTGTGTCGGTCACTCTACTTCTCTGTCATTTTTGAACTTAATAACGTTTTGGGCTCAAGACCATGGATACATCTATGTGTTTTAAAAATAATAAATTGTAAAGAAATCAATTATTTTACATGGTGCTTCTTTTTCTTCTTAAGCTATGAAATAATTGTACCAACAAATGGAGCATTTTCTTATTTTTTTGGGCAAAACAATATGAGTCATTATAAATAAAAAATTAAACATTACATATTCATTATTTCATTGGGCTCTTGACTCAAACTGTGAACTTTGAAAACTGTTATTCCTTAGCTTTATTGTTAAAAGCTGCTGAACTGTGCTAGAGAAGGTGATGGTAGGTGATAGAGCTCTTTAATAATATCCATCTCTCCTTATAGGCATGTTCGTATACTCATGAACAGATTGTGGAAATGATGGAGTTTTTGATAGAGTATGGCCCAGCGCAGCTATATTGGGAACCAGCCGAAGTCTTCCTCAAACTTTCTTGTGTGCAGCTTTTGTTGCAGCTTATTTCTATTGCCTGCAATTGGAAGACCTATTATGCAAGGTGGGACTAGAGAGAGATTTCAAATGAAGCTAGTTCCTGTTTTTTGCTAAAGTTGATGTTTGTTTGCACATGGTGTACGCTTAACAAACATTGATTAAAATGAATTGTTGGGCTTGAATCTCAGAAACTAGATTAAACACGATAGTACGATTTCTAGTTTATAGGAGTGCCTGTTCATAATATTGGTTTTGTTAATTGCAAATTACCAGGTATCAAGATCTGTACTCTAAGAGAGGTTATGTAAGTCACATGGTTACAGCTGCAGCACTGGGGTTGAAATTATTTCTTGAGACTGTAGTATGGCATTCTTTGGGACTTAGATATTAAATGTCTCTCTAATATTTGACAGACATATGTAAGGTTTATTTTACCTTCATATAAAAGACTATTTTTGCTCTTGGAATTCAGCACACTGTTAAGATCGCCACAATTTAGTTCAAGGCAAGCACAGCAGGATGAGACTTAGAAAATGATAACTGATATAATCAAGAGGTTGGGTGGCTTCCTTTTGAAGGTAATGTAAAAGGAATTGAAACTATTATGGAAAAGTTGAGGTCTGAAGAGAACTTGGAAACAATGTTTATAAACAGCTGTTCTTGATCTTCTCTCGCTATCTACTTAGTGCCATAAAGACAACTTATTTAGGGTGAATGTGGCTTGTTTGCTAGGATAACAAGGCAGATAGAGGGGAGGCTACTTTGGAATAGCTGTTCTCACACTTTTTGGTCTCAGGAGCCTTTTATTGTGTTAGAAATTATTTTGTGTGTTATATCTATTGATCACCATTTTACAAATTAAAACAGAAAAAGTATTTATTACTTCATTTAAAAATACTAATATGAACTCCATTGTATGTTAGCATTTTTATGAAAACTTTCCAAAACAAAAAATAGATGATTTTAGCAAAACTTTAACAATATCTAACTTAATATCTCATAGCTGCTTCTGCATCCAGTCTGTTGAGATATCATATGTTATGCAGCCTTTGGAAAATTTCACTGTACACTCGTGAGTACATGAGTGTGAGAAAGGAAAATAACATTTCACCATTATTATGAAAATAGTTTTGACCTCACAGGACCTTCTGCAGGGGTCTCAGAGATTCCCGGGGGTCCCTTGACCACACATTGAGAACTGCTGTTTTAGAGTATTGAAATGAAGTAGACTATTATATTTACTCAGAGAAATTTGCTTAAAAGTTCAAAAGATAACTAGGTTTAAGAAAGATATGCATTTTGACTGGTAAACCCATATTTGAATTACTAAAAAAATACAAATATTTTTGGAATATATCCTTGACGTTAAAAAAAGTTTATTTTCAAAAGCAAATGTCCACAATGCTTGTTTTTCCTTCAGAAAATACTGAAACTTGCAAAGAGAAAACTTATAGCTACTGTTATTTGCCTCCCAGTCTTTTTTTCCTAATATATGTGAAAGTACATAATTGAGATTATACTATTTAACCAAATTTGTCTTTTTTTTTTTTTTTAAATATGTCAACATACAGGAAAGTACAGAGAATAATAGAATACTCTGTAACCAGGTTTAACCAGGGTTGACATTTTGCTGTATTTACTTCTTTCTTAGTTTCTTTCTTATCCCTGCCTCCCTAGAGTAACCACTCTTCTGAATTTTGAGCATGCGCTCTCCATTCATGTTTTTATACTAAATATATGTATGTATGTGTCTATAAATGATAACAGTGCTGTTTTGTATGTTTTTAAAATTATATAAATATCCTATATGCATCTTTTATGTGCTTTTTTAGCCCTTGTTATTTTGAGATTTATACATGTTGACATTCATTTAAACTACTACTTTTCTATTCTAGACTTTATATATTCCCTAATTGATGGAAATGTAGTGTTTTTCCTTTGTGGCTTTCTTTTTTTTAAACATTTTTAAATTAAAAAATTTTTTTCTGTTAAATAAATGGTTCTGTGAATCTCCTTTTGGAGTCTCCTGAGGATATGACTTAGAAGCTGGGTTGTGGGTGTCTGCCTTTTCTCTTTTTTGGAGATTGCCAAATTGCTTGTAAAATGATCATACCATTTTCTTCTTCCACTAGCAGCATATAGGAGTTTTCATTTCTTGTCAATACTTGGTGTTACCAGACTTTAAATTTTTTATCTTAAGTTTTTATTTCGTTAATGTATTTTGAGCCTTTTTCCTTATCCCTTAGAGTTCTTTGAAAACAGTTTTCCATGGCTGCAGAGTAGTTCATCATATGAGTTAACACATGTTCCTGTCGTCTGTGTAGGTTTTCTCATTCTTTCACTATTTTAAATGATGTGGCAGTAGACAGCTTAATATATAAATACTTGTTTGTATTTCTAATTGTTTCTTTAGGACAGATTCATAGAGATGAAATTCCTGGGCCAAAGGTTGCGAACATTTTAAAAATCTTGATCCGTATTTCCAGATTATTTTCTTAAAAAGGTGTCCTAATTTCTACTCCCACCAAAAATTTGAGAGCATTTGTTCTGCACATCCTCATCAACATTAGTGATTATCCTTTACTTTTAATCTTAGCAGTTTGACAGGTGAAAATTCCATTCCTTTGTTTTTTGAAATTTCATGGTGATTTACAAATCCTCTCTTGATGCCACAGCCAGGGAACAAGCGACACAGGTAGTGGTTCTGATCAGCTGTAGCTTTTTTTTCCTTAACTGTTTTTGTTTCTTGTGGCCGTATTCTAGTGTCCCTTTGACTAGTTCTTCTTTCTGTCCAGGAATGACACTGTGCGCTTTGCATTGGACGTCCTGGCTATTCTCACTGTAGTGCCGAAAATCCAGCTCCAGTTGGCAGAATCAGTGGATGTGCTGGATGAGGCTGGCTCCACTGTCTCCACTGTCGGTAGGTTATCCCATGCCATTTTTGTTGCTGCTGGGTCTGGATTTGTTTACCTTTGCTATTCTGGTTGTGGTTACTTTCTTGATCTAATTTTGCAATATTAGAACAGAAGGAAGGAGAGGAGGGTACCTTGCCTCTGCCTATAAATGATGTCATGCATTTTCATAGAAGGGAATTGTGCTAGTAAATTCAAGTTTTATGAGTGGTACAGATATTTCTGCTATAATGGAACATAACCTACATTCCTGAAACCTCACACTCTTCAGTCTTGTACTAAAAATAAGATTTTTGGGAAAATTGGGCAGATAGAAAAAACTTATGTAATTTTGTAAGCCAAACACTAACAAAAACAGTAATTGGCAAGCAGTCCAGAATTGATAAAGGTTCCCATACACATAAACAGAAGGAGCATACCAGTCTCACTTTAATTAGAGCAGGGTTGGTGAGGTCTGATGTTGAAGTGGGCTTGGGAAATAGTGTGACTGGCTATGGGTCCTAGGCTGCACCACTCTGGGGAGAAAGCCCATGGTGAAGGTACTTGCCTTTAATTTTCTTAATATATAGCAGAAAGACCTATATAATGTAACAGTTTGAGGGCTTTTTCCCTTCCTACTGATGTTTTTAATTTATTCCCACTATTTTGCTCCCCTTAACTAGGAAAAATTACACACGAACCTTGGTGACTTCCACATAATACTGACCTCATTTCCCTTATTTAACAACTGCCTATGAGATAATTGTTTTATAAAGATAAATTGTAGCAGAACTGATTGCATTTTATAGAAATAATTCCCTTGCACTTTTTAAAAAAGTGAAGTGGTTTTCTTATAAGTAGAACAAAATTACTAGAAATCCAAATTTGACTCTGGAACACTGCTGAAGTTGGCTACTCATTTTATAAGAAATAATATAAAAATTTTTGTGTTGTTTTTCCCCAATAGGTATCAGTATTATTTTGGGAGTAGCAGAGGGTGAATTCTTTATCCATGATGCTGAAATTCAGAAGTCAGCACTTCAGATTATCATCAACTGTGTATGTGGCCCAGATAACCGTATCTCCAGCATTGGAAAATTTATCTCTGGAACTCCTCGGCGAAAACTGCCTCAGACCCCCAAAAGCAGTGAGCACACCCTGGCCAAGATGTGGAATGTGGTCCAGTCCAACAATGGCATCAAGGTGCTTCTGTCCTTACTGTCTATCAAGATGCCCATCACAGATGCAGACCAGATCCGGGCCCTGGCCTGCAAAGCCCTGGTGGGTCTGTCTCGCAGTAGCACTGTCCGGCAGATCATCAGCAAGCTGCCCCTTTTCAGCAGCTGCCAGATCCAGCAGCTGATGAAGGAGCCTGTGCTGCAGGACAAGCGCAGTGACCACGTTAAATTCTGCAAGTATGCCGCTGAGCTCATTGAACGGGTGTCAGGGAAGCCACTTCTCATAGGCACTGATGTGTCCCTGGCACGACTTCAGAAAGCAGATGTTGTTGCCCAGTCAAGGATTTCCTTTCCCGAAAAAGAGCTGCTTCTGTTGATACGAAACCATCTCATTTCTAAAGGGCTCGGAGAGACGGCAACTGTGCTTACGAAAGAGGCTGACCTGCCCATGACTGCTGCCTCCCATTCCTCTGCCTTCACCCCAGTCACTGCTGCTGCTTCTCCTGTCTCTCTTCCCCGAACCCCTCGCATTGCCAATGGCATTGCACCCCGACTGAGCAGCCATGCTGCCGTGGCCGCCTCTGTCCCTGCTGCCCCTGCTGCCCACTCCCAGCCACGACCCCCACAAGGTTCACTAGCTCTGCCTGGCCCATCTTATGCAGGCAACTCCCCTTTAATTGGTAGGATCAGTTTTATCAGAGAGAGGCCGTCACCCTGCAATGGCAGAAAAATCAGAGTGTTGCGACAGAAGTCGGACCATGGCGCCTATAGCCAAAGCCCAGCCATAAAAAAGCAGTTGGACAGACATCTTCCTTCCCCACCTACGCTGGACAGTATCATCACAGAGTATCTTAGGGAGCAACATGCTCGCTGCAAGAACCCAGTTGCCACCTGCCCACCTTTCTCTCTCTTTACGCCTCACCAATGTCCTGAGCCAAAACAGAGGCGGCAAGCGCCAATAAACTTTACCTCCAGGCTAAACCGCAGGGCATCATTTCCAAAGTATGGAGGGGTAGATGGCGGGTGCTTTGATAGGCACCTTATCTTTAGCAGGTAAGGAGAGACCTCCTCATCCTCTGGGAACTGGAATAATGGTTTTCTTTAAATCAGAGTGTTTGGGCAGTGTTAGCAGAGATCTGTTAACTCAGAAGCTGTTTGTTGGCCTGAAATAAACACTGATTGTCACTTGGCATGAATACATGCATGAACAATGTAACTGTTAACCATGGGTTTCTTGTGTGAATATCAACAATATTGATATGGTACTCCGTGTGCTTGTCACAATTCTTTATAGAACCCATGGAACACACTGTCCCTCATCCAGGTTGCCTCCCATTCTGCTTCTTTGCAAATTGTACAGAAAGGTTGTGGAATCACGGGTTTTATACCTGGGGACTTTGTTGTTTAAATTTTTAAGTGGAGGTCATTTTCTCATTTAAAATGGAAATGAACCACTGAAGGTCACTGTGATATTTTGGAAGAACCCATTTAAAGCATAAGTACTCTTGTTCTCTCTCTCATCCTTCTAGCAAAGTTTGCTTTTTCTGAACCCCTGCACATTCTTTTTCTATGCTTCTCTTTTTTT
>JAQZBX010063867.1:0-16612 GCA_029593785.1 Cabassous unicinctus
AAGCAGCAGAATTTTAGGGTGACTTCATGACTTTATCGTTTACATATCTTATATAACATACATATCTTAGAATAATCTCCTACATTTGTGGAGTGCATGGTGACTCTTCCCTCTAGTGGGTTAGAAGAGAACATTCATGTAGGCCACTAATGGTTTTATGAAGCAATAAAGGGATTTGTAAAATCTTCCATGACTGTTATCCATGTTTCAGAGTTGTGAGTCTTTAGTTCTCTCTATTATAAGAACTGGTTCATTAATTTGGAACTTCCCTCCTGTTCTTTATCCAAACATATCTCTGAAACACTAACATATAGTAACTCTTTCATTTTCCTCTAACTAAATGTAAAAAAATATATCAAACCCAATGTGGCAGTTTGATATTATTTTTGAATTCCAAAATGAGATAGATAATATTTGTAAACTGGTTTGTTCCTCTGGGCATGATGACCTTTGATTGTATTATATTCAGCTGAGATGCCTTTGGTTAAATTATGTTAAGATTAGGGCTTTGAATTGACCACATCATTAGGGTGACACAGTTTGAGTCCCTGTCCCCTTTGTGGGCTCTGTTTATATGGCTATTCATTCAAGGAGCACGCAGAGAAATATACAGAGAAACAGAGAGAGCTCCATATACCTGGAAGAGGAGAGAACTTGTCAGCTTTGATCCTGTGGCCCAGAGAAGAGAGATGAGCTATTCGCCTAATAGTTTAAAGCTGACTTTGTGAAGAGAACAGAGCAGCTGAGCCCAAAAAGAAATGACCCCTTCAGCCTACAGCTGAGAAGGGAAGAAGCTGGGCCTCTGGAGCCTTAAGAGGAAGAGGAAGGCTGAATTTCGCAGGCATCACCCGCCAAATTGCTTCAACATGTGACAACAGATTTTGGTGAAAAAGTACCTCTTATAGTACTTTGAGCTGGAATCTTTAGGGTCTTGTAACTGTAAGCTTCTACCCCAAATAAATACTCTTTATAAAAGCCAAAAGAGTTCTGGTACTTTGCATCAGCACCCCTTTGGCTGACTAATACACCCTCCTATATCTGCAAACATCTTATCCTCCTTTCCTGATGTTAAATGACAAGTCCATTTTGCTGAGGTAGGTCCCTGCAGGTTTGCATGTGAGTTGTGGAAGGTGGCTCTCACCACACCACGTTTTTTCTAGGCAAGTGTAGAGGATAATTCATCCATTTCTCACCATTTTATTACCAATCTCTTTTTCTCTTTCAAATAGATTATAGCAGCATCTAAACATGCATTATTTTCTACAACTTTACAACAAGCAAAGATTTAAAAATTAAATAAACAAAACCCCAACTCTAAATGCCAAGAACTCACCCAACTCTTCCTCTGTATTTCCTTGCTTTTACAGTTAAACTTCCTTAAAGTCATAGTCTGCATCAATTTCTCCCTTTAATAATCTCCCTTTTACTCTTTAACCCACCCCAGTATCAATTTGGCTTAGGTACTCCAAAAATAAATGATTCTTTCTGAAAGTCATCTATAACCTCCAGGAAGCTGATTCCATAATATACTAATAACTAATGAACTAAATAAATAAATTTAAACTTCATCTTATATGACCCTCAGCATATTAACAGCGCTGGTACAAGTTATAGTCATTTCCCCCTAGGACTGCTTTGGTAGCTGCTTATCTGATTTACTTATATTTATTCTTGCCACTTTTAATCTGGTCTCCACATTGTTTCTATGTCCTAATTCTCCTTAGAAACTTTTAGTGTCTTCTTATTATTTTTGAATAAATTTGCTCACAGGTCTATGGCCCCTGTGACATAAACAGATTCATCTTATGTCATATCTGATTTCCACCACATTTAGGGAATCCAGAAACATTTGTCCTCTTTTATTGTCTTGAATATGCCATGACTTCTCTCTTTTCAGCATCTACAAATTCCTGGAATTTTGCCACACACACACCGTAGTTAACTCCTACACAAACATTTGGATTCAGTACATACCAGTATTTCTTCAGCAATCCTCCCCTGACACCAAGACTAGATTAATTTCCCCCAATCTATGATCTCATTACCCTATGTACTGTTGCTTTAAAGCACTCACCCCAAACTAGAATTATATTTGTTTGATTATTTAATAGTTAGTATTTTCTCCCTTTCGCATTAGAACACACTTTCCATGATAACAGGAACCATGACTGTTTTATTTATCATTTTATGCCCACCACATTTTGTAAACACTGTAGGAAATCAACATGTAGTTTTGAATGTATAAATATTTTCCAATTTAAGAATATTTAAAGAAACAAATTAGCCACCTATGTCTTGTACTTAAGAAGAATTCAAACACTGTAATAAAATTGTCCACATGATATAGGCTCATCATGGTTTCGTAATGAAGACATTTTCTTGCTTATGTAAATTCTCAGGTTACTTCTGGAGGAAACATGTCTCTGAGTTAATCTCCTTTCTCATCTTTTGGGATTTAACATCTTAGGAATTCAGATATCTCTGTGGGCCTTTCCCTCCTCAGGTCTCCAAAGGAGGTCTATTATCCTTAGATCATTGAACTCATTATTAATATAAATTCCAGAAGCCCATAATTTCCGTGTCTTGTATCAGCTGAGAACATGACACCGTAAGTGTAAACCCCTTTCTCAGAATGTCTGTTTTCACCCCCTACAAAACCTCTACCAGTGACAGTAATTCAGATTGTGCGTTTCTGCTCATAAGCACAGTAAGTACTGAAACTTTGGCATAGCCAATGGCTAAATCCTAGAGCATTCCTTTGCTCATCCTAACTTTTCCCTCCGTTGTTTCGGGAACATGCTGCAGGAGGGACTGGCCACAAAGCAGGATGGACCTACAATTTGAAAACATCAGGGTCATATAACGATCTTGAAATTACCTTACCTTTAAAACAACTGACCAGTTGTTATTTAGTCTCTGCTGTCTTATCTTCAGGGTTAATATAATAAGTTTCACATAACAGAGACTCATTCTACTTTTTGCTCACCACAAATTGTTGAGAAATGTTAAAAAGAGTTTATTTTCCTTCTGTGCAACAAAATCTGCTCCTTCTCTTAACTGTTTCATACAATTATTAAACTAAGAATGACATTTAAAATAAAGTAGAGAAAACATTAAAGATACAGGCTGTGTGTTTAATACAAAGATATGTAATAGTAAGTGAATGTTTGGCAGAAACACCTGGGCTTGAGTAGTTAAATGGCTTAAGCACTTTCAAGCTCTCAAAATGGAACTGCTATGCTGAACTTTTTCAGAACTCCTATCTAAATGCCCAAAATAAAACTAGCTTCATCTCCAAACTTGTTTGTGCCTGTTATACATTAAATTTTTCTATAGATACATTTTATTTGACTTTTCCTCAATTTATATCCATCATTAAAGAAGGATGATTTAATCTATTGTTAGCGAGCATATGTTTATACAAACATAAAGGCAAGAAGATATATCTGAAAGGAAATGCATGTAGTTGTTAATAAGAGTATTCTCTTGTTGGTTGTATGACAAGATCACAGGGGACTCTTCTTTCAGACTTTTTTTCTCTATTTAAAAGTAATTATACCAAGAATAAACCTACAATAAATATAATTAATTTTGCTAGCAATCCTAATTTTAAGATGCTTTTTAAACTTTGATACCTATTTTCCACCATGTTTTTTTTTCTTCATAAACCTGTAATAGTTTCCAATATGCAAATATTTTGACAATGAAATGCCTCACAAAATCAATTAATTTAACAGCAAGTATTATGTGTATCTGAAGTGTAGGATACAAAGAGGTTTATTCCAAGAGTTGACACTAAGTGGGTTTGTATCATATTTGAGTGCCTTATATGCGACGAAGGAGTTTGAACTTTATTTGAAGGACAATGTGAAGGCATGGATGTGTTTTAAGCAAGGGAATACCAGTTTTAGAAAGATCAAACTGCTGGCAAAAAAGATAGAAGCAGGGGGAATAAGAGACAAGTGTGACCAGACAATATTAGTGGTGTTTACAGTTTGAATTCCTTTTGTTGTTGTTTAAAAGTTTGAATTCCATCAGAAGCAGTAGTACTGTAGAGAAAAAGTGCACGACTTTTCCTCGAAATTACTTCCACTGGCTAAGGAAGCAATTCTTTGGAGGGGTGAGGGAAGAGGGCAGCTGATTTTCTTGTTTAGGTTAGGCTGACTGTGTGGTTACTTGGACCACTGTGCAGGATAAAAAGTATCTGAAAAGCAACAGAATTTGAGGAAAGATAATGAGTCTAGTTTTGAACATGATTCTGAGCATCCCATGGCAGTTATTTCAAGTAATTCTTGTTTATTGTTTCTAGGATATAAAGCATCTTACCACTTGTATCTAAATTCTGTATTTATATGTCTATTTAGGTGCTCTAAGGCTCAACCAGAAAAAAAACAAAACAATACTTCCTATTTATGTCTCAGTTTTATGGCTCCTTGAATTTACAAAGTCAGCCAGGATGGCATAACTTCTTTTAACATATTCTTTTGCAACCTCCTCAGAAGCCCACACAAAGTATAATATTCAAGAAAAACTTCCTCTCTCCCAAGCTGCAACAACCTTTTTCTCTGCAACTCTTTAAAAGTCTGTATTATCAAGGTTTTAGAAGCCCAAATAAACCATTAATGGACATATATCAACATGGAATGGTGTAGCTACAAAATTTAATCTCTACTGATTCATCATCTTTAAAACTCTAGCTATTATCAGTTAATAAAAAACTGAGTCAAGCAAGATTGGGGAAAATGTGAAGGAAGCAAACACATATATTTGATTCCACAAAATGTGTCAAGAGACTGAAGAAAGGCTTTGAAAAAAACTGGAAAGAATTATATTCAAACAGTAGCCCTAACTTGGGATAACTGAAGATAAGACAAATAGAATTGTGGTTCACGTTGAATTTTCTCTCTGGTTAGTAAACATTGGTAATTACTTTTAAGTTTGTCTTCTGCTGGTAAAATCCTAGAGTTTTCTTATTATAATAGATGGACTACAGAATTCATTCTGTTACAGCAAAAAATCGCATTATGTGGAGGCACTTTTAAAATGGTGTTTAATTGTGATTATGCCTGGAGACAGCAACATTGAATTTTTTTTCCTTAGGAAAATATGTCTGCTTCACTTAAAATCTCTAATAGCTCAAATTTCCAGGTGTCTGAGTTCATCCTGATGGGATTCCCGGGCATTCACAGATGGCAACACTGGCTCTCCTTGCCCTTTGCACTCCTCTACCTACTAGCAATTGGTGCTAACACCCTCATCCTCACCACCATCTGCCAGGACTCTACTCTACAGCAGCCCATGTACTATTTCTTAGGCATACTCTCTGTGGTGGACATGGGCCTGGCCACAACCATCATGCCCAAGATCCTGGCCATCTTCTTGTTTGATGCCAAGGTCATTAGCCTGCCTGAGTGTTTTGCTCAGATTTATGCAATTCACTGCTTTGTTGGAATGGAGTCTGGTATCTTCCTCTGCATGGCTTTTGATAGATATGTGGCTATTTGCCACCCTCTTCGCTACTCATCAATTGTCACCAATGCCTTAATCTTAAAAGCTACCCTGTTCATGGTGTTTAGAAATGGCTTGTTTGTCATTCCAGTGCCTGTGCTCGCAGCCCAACGCAATTATTGCTCCAAGAATGAGATTGAGCATTGTCTCTGCTCTAACCTTGGGGTCACACGCCTAGCTTGTGATGACAGGAGGCCAAACAGCATTTGTCAACTGGTTCTGGCTTGGCTTGGCATGGGAAGTGACCTAAGTCTTATAATATTGTCATATATTTTGATTCTGCGCTCCGTGCTTAGACTGAACTCGGCCGAAGCTGCATTCAAGGCTCTGAGCACTTGTAGCTCCCACCTCATCCTCATCTTTTTTTTCTATACTGTCGTTGTTGTGATTTCGGTCACTCACCTGGCAGAGACTAAGGCTACTTTGATTCCAGTTCTTCTCAATGTGCTGCACAACATCATCCCCCCTGCTCTAAACCCTATGGTCTATGCACTTAGGACAAAAGAGCTTAGGGCAGGTTTCCAAAAGATATTTGTTTGGGGATTAAAAACAATTAAAACATAAAAACTTTCTCCATGGATGTCAGTTCTTCTCAAGTTGATAGTAGAACTTAAAGGAGGATGGGAAGGTAAGTAAATGCCTTTGAGACCCCTTTTCACGTTTTTAAAATAAATGATTGTGAAAGTATTGGAGGAAAAAACACCTCAGTGTTTCCAAAATGAGAGATTTTTATACCAAACCAATCAAATGGAATCAAAATCCAGAAGGAATGACTAAATTCTACCTCCTAAAAATGAAAAGAAATATAAAAAGACAAACATACACAAACATATACACACACCAACACATCTCCAACCAAAGAACTAAGTGATTGGGACACAAATGACAGTTAATACTTGCTCACTGGTGGCTGTAACTGGGCAGCCAAGATGTCAGTCAGCCTGAAGCAGCATCTCTCCTATGATATGGAATGCAGGGGCTGAATGGAAAGCCCTTCAGATGAGCAGAGCACACACACTGTAATGAAGATCTAGGTAGAATAATGAAAGATGACTCAATGTGGATGAAATGAACCCACACATTAGAGATAGCTAGAAGAATTTGCTTCTTGCTTCATTTGCCTCTTCAGATCTTTGCTGGTTTTTCTTCCCTGATCTGTTGACCAGAAGCCTGACTCATGTGTGGCACACCCCAGGCTCCTATGTCCTTTGGAATTTGGTTGGATTGAGCCAATAGGAGGCACTGGGAGGAGATGAGAGTGCAAGAAGAGAGAAAATTTGGGCCTGTTTGACCTCAAGTTTCTGACTGGATGTGTCCCATTCAGCATTTGTCAGGCAGCTCCAACTCTTACAGCTACCCAGTAATACCTTTTCTTCCCTTTCACTGTCAGGACAAGAGATTTATTCATAAAATATTTCTAATGTTACTCTAGATTCCACAATATCATTTTTTTTTTCAATGTCCATTTTTGTTTCCTTAACCCCTCTTACAATTGGTTAATAGTAACTTTCTTAAATTCTCTTTATTCATTTACTTTTTAAATATATTTTTTAATATTTTAAAAATATACTTAGATTACACAAATGTTACACAAGAAATATAGAGATTCCATATGCCCCACTCCCCACACCTTCTACACCCTCCCACATAAACAGCATCCTTCATTAGTGTGGCACATTCATTGCAATTGATAAAGGCATGCTGGAGCATTGCCATTGAGCATGGACCATAGTTCACACTGTAGTTTACACTCTCTCCTACACAATTCTGCAGGCCATGTGCAGATATATAATGGAATATATCTGTCATTGCATTGCCATTCAGGATGAGTTCCATGTCCTGATAAAGTATCCATATTATATCTGTCTTTCCCTCCCCCTGCCCAAAGAGCCTCCAGTGGCCACTGCCTCCACATCAATGCTGTAATTTCTTCCATTGCTAGAATCACAAGTCTATTGTAGAATACCTGTAAGTCCACTCTAGTCCTTAGTTCATTCCCCAATCCTGAGGATTTTGGGATGGTGATGCCCACTCCCCCTCCAATTGAGAGGAGGATTCAATCCCATACAGCCAATGGATGGGTCTCTCCTGCTTGCAGTTATAGGCTCTCTAGTTTCCTTGGTATGGTGGTTGTCAACCCTCACCTCCTTGTTAGTTGTCCTGGGTGAGTCCAATGAACTGTAGAGTAGGTGTGCAACTCTGCTGAGGCTCAGGACCCAGGTGGGACATGGACAGCCCAAAGAGTCGAATCTCTTGGATGTACACCTACCAACTCCAGCACCAATTATAGGTTCAAACAGAAGGGACAGATGAACCATGTGTAGAGAAGTTATTAAATTCTCCTTAGACTTATATTTCTGCATGCTTTTTTGTTTTCATGCTGGGACTCTGACTGATTCACCAGTTTTATCTCTACCAGGGGCTCTTAACAAGTGGTCTGTGATCTTGAACTGAAATGAAAAAAAAACAACAACATTAATCTTGTGGGGACATTTTGGTGTGGGTGATATATTTATTAACTAATACACAGTATAGTGTGGACTTAGTAAGGGTTCTGTGGTTTTCATCTGACTGGCAAAGGGGTCTGGAAACAAAAAAGGTTAAGAACGCCTGAGCTATACCATCACCACCTCTCCCAACTGCTATTACGTCTACAGCCACACCGGGATGTAGGCTGCTTGAGGAGGCTATTGAGGAAAAGAAATAAAGATACATCTAAGGGGATTGTGGGAACATGGCCAATGGTTTAGACATATAATACTTATCTCTCACTAAAACAACAAAAAAAAGCAAGAGGTTGCTGTGGGGATCTGCTCTGGGACACAGCACACCAGGACAATGCTTACCAAGTCCCGGAAGAGTGAGGGTCAGAAACATGAAGAAGCCAAAACAAGTAATAGTGAGGTATTAAACCTCCTGGCTGCCAGGAAGGGCTCTTCTCCCCCACTCCCAAGATATTAAGCCAGGGTAAAACTCCTGGAGAATTGTATCTAAGTGAGAGTAGAGCAGAGGTCTACCTCCACAGGAAGGTGCTCTGAGTCATTTACGAGGGTACTGGACAGATAGGGAAGGCAGGAATATTTGGAGATTGCTTACCTTGGTGGCTGGAAGGGGCACACATACCTGGCCCTCAAGGTGGACAGACTAGGTGCAGACCCTAGTCTCCTTCTCCAAACGAGAGTGTGATGGCAGATTCCTTGTGAGGAAGAGAGGTCTGGGAGATTGGAGAGGGGTTTTTTTTTTGCAGTCGACAGGGAGAGGGGAGGGGGATTGCCTCAGGCTGGCTGTCATGCCCAGCCACCAAGGAAAAGAGAAAAATTACATCAGTGAGGAGGCGGAGACAGGCAGTGATTAGCACCACTCCAGCTGACTGCAGGAGATCAAATCTGCCTGAAGGAAAAGGGGCAGATAGCCTTCTGAAAGGCTAATCAACCCAAGAACCCAGAATAACTCAGTGGAAGAATTCCTTCCTAGCATATGTGAGATCTTTGTTTTGATTCCTGGCTATTCCTTATGAAGAGATCCACCAGGTTATCAGGCATCCAGCTGAAACTTTACAACAGGGAACATATAGACCTTTTCTTTGTATTAGTTTTTCTAGGATCTCTTTTTCTCTTTTTTTTTAAAAGGTTGTTTTCTGTCATTTTCCTTACTTTACTCACTAAAACCCAGTTCAAAACCTGCAGAGGGTAGGCTGCAGGGTGAGAGATTGAGGAACACCAGCTGCCTGAGAAGATCCTTAGGGGTCTAAGAAAGAAGGCTGTTTTTCCATGTTTATTATTGTTTTTTCTTCTGACTCCTTTTTTTAAAAAAATGAGTTGCTGCTGTCTTGTTTCTTGATCGTTTTATATCCCCTTCTTTTCTTTCTCTGCTTGTTTCTTTTTCTTTTTTTTCTTTTATACTTTGGATACTGATCTATTCTACCTAAGCTATTTCTTTTCACTCCTTCATTTTATATCTTTGGTTTTCCATTGTTGTTCTTTCATTCTGCCTCTTTTATTTTTTTTTACTTTTTTCTTTCTCTTTTTTCTGTTTTCTTTTCCCTGCTTCTTGCCATTACAGCATTTTGATTCATTCTATGTATTTTTTTTTCTCTATTCTGTTTCTTATATCATTGTTTCTATTCCACTTTCCTAATCTTATTCCTCTGTGCTTCTTACTCGTGTTAAACTTTCAATTTCCTAGGTCTTGTATGTTTGCTCTCTCACCTTTCACTATTACAATTACTTTTATTCTTTTTGACTTCCTATCTCTTTCCTTTTATCTGGTCCTAATTTTTTTTACTTTCAAAGGAACATAGACAGATCTCTCTCGCAAAACAATGGCTGAATGGGGGCAAGATCCTGCCTGAATGAACTGTTTTCGGAACCCACAGACTCGGATGCTTCAGGGCATTGATCTGGAGGGTGCTGGATGAAGAGATAAATTACTCAAGGTGCTGATAGCTTGATTCTTGGTTACTATGTTTCCTCTTCCTTTATTTGCCCTTTTCTGTGTATACCAATTTTGTATACCAATGCTGTCTCTTTTCCTTCCCTCATCATTCTATCTTCTGCTTTCTGTTGTTCTCACATTCCACCTCTGTTTGTTAAGTCCTCAACTTTTCTCATTTTTATTTCTACATCATCTATCCTGTTTTCTTTCTTTTATTAATGTTTTTCTCTTTGTCTTTTCTTTTTTTCTTTCCCTCTCTGCTCATCAAACAGGCCTTTTAATTCAATCTATATATTTTTCTCTATTTTGTTTCCCACTTCATTGTTCGTACCCCATTTTTTTATTCCTATTACTCTACACTGCTTACATGAGTTAAATATTCATTTTCCAATGTCTTAAATGGTTCCTCTACTAACAATTAGCATTATTATTTCTATTATTCTCTTACTTTTCTTACCTCTTTTACTTTCTCTGGCCCTAATTTTTTCATCCAAGGGAACATAGACAACAGCAATGAAATAGAATAAGAAGAACAAAGGGTCAAAGAGAAAACTTAACATACACACAAAACAGCAATTAAATAAAACCATTCAGTAAAGAGAGAAGCTAATCAACTGAATAAACTATTCAAGATAAAAAGATGACCAGAGGGCAACAAAAAATTACAAACCATACTAAGAAACAGAAAGACATGGCTCAGTCCAGGAACAAACTAAAAACCAGAAAGAGGTGCAAAACCTTGAACAACTAATCAAACCTGTCCAAACAAACATCATGGACCAACTTAATGAAGTGAAGGAAAAGATTAAGAATATTAAGAAGACACTGGGAAAACATACTGAAGAAATTGTAAACACACATAAAATGATAGTGGATATGATGATGATGAATGGTACAGTCCAAGAAATCAAAAAGACACTGGAAGCACATAATAGTAGATTTGAACAGGCAGAGGAAAGAATTAGTGATATGGAAGACAGTACATCTGAAATCAAACAGATAGTAAAACAGATAGTTAAAAAGATAGATAAAATCCAACGGGGACTTAGGGATTTGAATGACAACACAAAATGCAGAAACATACACATTATAGGCCTCCCAGAGGGAGAAGAGAAGGGAATGGAGACAGAAAGAGTTAGAGGAAATAATGGTTGAAAACTTCCCAAACCTATTGTGGGAGATGGATGTACAAGTCCAGGAAGCACAGCTCACCCCAAACAGTATAAATCTCAACAGGCCTACTCCAAGACATATACTCATCAAACTGTCCAATGCTCAAGACAAAGAGAAAATACTGAAAGTGACAAGAGAAAAGAGAACATCACATACAAGGGAAGCTCAATAAGATTGAGTGCTGATTTCTCATCTGAAACCATAGAGGCAGGAAGGCAGTGGTAATACATTGTTAAGGCACTAAAAGAAAAAAACTTCCAGCCAAGAATTCTCTATGCAAAGCTGGCATTCAAAAATGATGGAGAGTTCATAATATTCACAGATAAACAGAAATTAAGAGAGTATGCCAATAAGAAACCTGCCCTTCAAGAAATACTAAAGAGAGTCTGCAGGTTGAAAGGAAAAAACAGGAAAGAGAGAGTTGGAGGAGAGTGTAACAACAACTAAAAAGACAAAAAGAGAAACAAAAACAAGATGTGACATACATAAACCCAAAGAAAAATATGGATAATGTAATTAATTCTTTGAGAGTAATAACACTGAATGATAACGGATTAAACTCAGTAGTGAAGAGACACAAATTGGCAGAATGGGTAAGGAAATATGACACATCTATATGTTGTCTACAAAAAACCCACCTTAGACCTAGGGATTCAAAATGGATGAAAATGAATGGCTGGAAAGCAATCCTATATGGAAACAATAACCAAAAAAGGGTAGGAGTAGCTATACTAATAGACAAAATAAACTTTAAATGCAAAACTATTGTAAGAGACAAAGATGGACACTATATATTAGTGAAAGGGGCAATCTTTCAAGAAGAAAGAACAATCTAAACATTTATGCACCTAACATGGGTGCCTCAAAATACATGAGGCAAACACTGGAAAGACTAAGTGGAGAAAGAGATGCCTCTACAAATTATAGTGGGGGACTTTAATACACCATTATCACTATTAGACAGAATATCTTGACAAAGAATCAATAAAGAAACAAAGACTGTGATTAATACAATAAAGGCCCTGGATCTAATAGACATATACAGAACAGTACACCCAAATATAGCGGGATATATTCTTTTTGAGTGCACATGGGTCATACTCTAAGAAAGACCACATGCTAGGTCATATAAAAATTCTCAATGATTTCAGAAAGATTGAGATTATACAAAGTATTTTATCTGACCACAATGGAATGAAATCAGAAATCAGTAAAGGCCAGAAAACAAGATTAGGCACAAAGATATGAAAGTTAAACAACATACCCTTAGACAAACAGTGGGCCAAGGAAGAAATCTCAAAAGAAAGCAGTAACTGCCTTAAAACGAATGAAAATTACAACACCCCATATCAAAACCTATAGGATGCAGCAAAAGCTGAACTGAGAGCAAAATTCATAGCCATAAATACATATATCAAAAAGAAAGAAAGAGCTAAAATTGAAGACCTAACTGCACACCTGGGAGGAACTGGAAAACAACACACTAACCCCAAAAGAAGTAGAAAGAAAGAAATAACAAAGATTAGAGCAGAATGAATAGAAGTAGAAAATAAGAAAGCACTAGAAAAAATAAACAAAATCAAAAGCTGGTTCTTTGAGAAATTCAATAAAATTGAAAAACCCTTAGGCAGACTAACAAAGAAAAAAAGAGAGAAGATGCAAATGCACAAAATAAGAAATGAGGAAGGGTGTATCACCACTGACCACATGGAAATAAAGATTATCATAAGAAGATACTTTGAAAAATTATATGCCAACAAGAATGAAAACTTCAGGAAATAGAGATATTCCTTGAAACTCACAAGCAGCCTAAATTGACAAAAGAAGAATTTGATGAGCTCAACAGACCAATTACAAGTAAAGAGATAGACTCCGTCATCAAAAACCTCCCAACTAAGAAGAACCCAGAACCAGAAAGATTCACAGGTGAATTCTACCAAACATTCCAGACAGAACTAACACCAATCCTGCTTCAACTCTTCCACAAAACAGAATTAGAAGGAACAGTGCCTAACTCATTCTATGATGCCAAAATTACATTAATATCAAAGCCAAACAAAGATGCCACAAGAAAGGAAAATTACAGACTAATCTCTCTAATGAAACTAGGAGCTAATATCCCCCCAAAAATACTTGCTAATTGCATTCAGCAACACATCAAATGAATTATACACGATGACCAGGTGGGTTCCATCCCAGGTATGCAAGGATGGTTCAACATAAGAAAATCAATCAATATAATACAGCACATAAATAGATCGATAGAAAAAAATCACATGATCATCTCTATAGACACAGAAAAAGCATTCGACAAAATACAGCATCCTTTCCCGATTAAAAACACTGCAAAAGATAGGAATAGAAGGAAACTTTCTGAACATAATAAAGGGTATATATGAAAAACACACAGCTAACATCATCTTCAATTGTGAAATGCTAAAAACTTTCCCTCTAAGATCGGGAACAAGACAAGGATGCCCACTATCACCACTCCTATTTAACATTGTATTAGAAGTACTTGCTCAAGCACTGAGGCAAGAAACAGATATAAAAGGCATCCAAATTGGAAAGGAAGAAGTGAAAATTTCACTATTTGCAGACAACATGATCCTATACATAGAAAGACCTGAGAAATCTACAACAAAGTTTCTAGAACTTATAAATGAGTTCAGTAAAGTCGCAGGCTATAAGATTAATGCTCAAAAATCAGTAGCATTTCTGTACACCAATAGCAAGCAATCTGAGGAGGAAATCATGAAAAAAGTATCACGTACAACAGTAACTAAATGAATCAAATACCTAGGAATAAATTTAATTAAAGATGTAAAGGAGTTACATACTGAAAACTGCACAACACTGTTAAAGGAAATCAAAGAAGACCTAAATAAATGGAAGAATATTCTGTATTCATGGAAAGGAAGATTAAACATCAAAAAGATATCTATCTTACCCAAACTAATCTACAGATTTAATGCAATCCCAATAAAAATCAACACAGCATTTTTTAATGAATTGAAAAAACTAACTACAAAATTTATTTGGAAGGGTAAGAGGCCCCGAATCACCAAAGACATATTGAAAAGAAAAAATGAAATTGGAGGTATCACACTACCTGACTTTAAAACATACTACAAAGGTACAGTGGTCAAAACTGCATGGTATTGGCACAAGGAGAGACATACTGACCAATGGAACTGAATTGAGAGCTCTGATGTTGATCCTCACATATACAGTCATCTGATATTTGGCAAGGCCTCCAAGCCCACTCAACTGGGAAAGAAAGGCCTCTTCAACAAATGGTGTTTGGAGAACTGGATATCCATATTCAAAATAATGAGAGAGGAACAACATCTCACACCTTATACAAAAATCAACTCAAGATGGGTCAAACATCTAAATATAAGAGCAAAGACCATAAAGACCTTGTAAGATAATGTAGGGAAGCATCTACAAGACCTTGTAATAGGAAATGTTTTCATGAACTTCACACCCAAAGCACAAGCAGCAAAAGAATAAATAGATAAATGGGATCTCCTCAAAATTAAAAACTTTTGCACCTCAAGGACGTCATCAAGAAACTAAAAAGGTAGCTTGCCCAATGGGAGAAAATATTTGGCAACCATATATCTGATCAGAGCCCAATATCCAGCATATATAAAGAAATCCTGCATCTTGAAAATATAAAGACAAGCAACCCATTTAAAAAATGGGCAAGCTACCTGAAAAGACACTTCTCCAAGGAAGAAATACAAATGTCTAAAAAGCACATGAATACATGCTCAACATCACTAGCTATAGGGAAATGCAAATCACAACTACAATGAGATACCATCTTACACCCATTAGACTCGCGGCTATTTAAAAAACAGAGGACTATAAGTTTTGGAGAGGATGTGGAGGAATAGGAACCCTCATTCACTGCTGGTGGGATTGTGGAATGGTCCAGGACAGTTTGTGGAGGACACTGTGGAGGACAGTTTGGCGGTTCCTCAGAAAACTAAAAATAGATCTTCTGTATGATCCACCGATTCCACTGCTGGGTATATACCCAGAAGAATTGAAAGCAAAGACACCAACAGATATATGAACACCAATGTTCATAGCGGCATTGTTCACAATTGCCAAAAGTTGGAATCAGCCCCGGTGCCCATCCACAGAAGAATGGATAAACAAAATGTGGTACATACATACAATGGACTATTACTCAGCTGTAAGAAGGAATAAAGTGCTAACACATGGAATAACATGGATGAATCTTGAAGAACTTATGTTGAGTGAGGCAAGCCAAGCATTGAAGGATGAACAGTATATGACCTCACTGATTTGAATTGAGGAAAGTGAGCAGTCTCTGAGAACCATTGTCTGAAAGATAGGTTAACAAGGGAGAGAAAGAGAAGAGAAAGTTGTGAGCCATCACCCATATGGACATAATCTACGGTAAAGTGATAGAGTTTAGTTGCATATTGAAGGCTAGGACAGATGGGTAGTGATATTACTGGGTTTGGTGGTACAGGGTTGACAGGTGGGTAGATTAGGAAGGGTGGGTTAGAATATCCAGTATCCTGGAGGGAGAGATGGGAGGGGGACTAGTGAACATGGGATTTGTGGGTATGATGTTGAAAGTGCAGGAGTGGGAATGCTCTTATGGCAGTATGACAAGGTAGTGTCACTGGTTTAGGGTGTAGGTTGGGGGGCCTTTCAGGAAGGGGTGCATCTGGAGTAGGCTTCTGGGGAGTGTGTGAGTGTTCATCCTGTCATAATGTGTTGTGTCAGGGAGTGGAGACCCTCACGGTGAGTGGGAAGGAGATGGACCCCCATCTTTGGGAGGACCGATTCACCCAGAAACAGACAGGTGGGTGTCTCTTAGGCACAACAGTGGATCCTAATAGGAGAGGATAATCAGCATGTCAAGACCTCTTGTTGCATGTAACTATGAATCTTGCCATCCAATGAGTCAAGACAGGGGAGTGTCATGAGCCCCAGTGGGAGGGGGAGGAAGGAACAGAAAAGATCAAACAGGGGGTATTTAGTGGTCATGGGAAATGTTTTTCATTACCTTACAGTAACGGACACAGGACATGGTAAATATCATCAAAAATTATTAAACTGTACCGTCTAAATTGTAAACTATACTGTAAACCATTGACAATGTTTAGTAGCTATGTTTCACTATCTGTATAACAGTTATAACAATGCTACCATCCACATAAAAATTTTTAATATGGGGTGAGGAAAGGGGAAGGAGGTTGGGTATATGAGAGTCTCTAGTAGTCTGTGTGTGACTTTGCTGTGACCTAAAACTTCTTTGAAAATTAAATGAAAATTCGGGAGACACTGGGGAGTGAGAGGGGGCAGGAGCCACAGTATAGACTGGATACCCGATAATGCAGTGATAAAAGGAAAAATGTTAAAAAAAATTTTTTTTAAATTTTTTTGTTTTTTCCCATTTTTTGAATATCCCAATCTTTTAATTTAATTTTATTTCTAGTTTTTTTTT